>NJDC01065499.1:212314-226798 GCA_002245475.1 Calephelis virginiensis
TCGCCTTTTATGCGCTGCCTAACAGTAAGGCAGATGGTCTATTCAACAAAGGAATCTGAACCAACACGGGGAAAAATATTACAGAAATGACATAATTTTATACTTAGCAGTAGTAACATAATATAAATGCATTAAAAACACTATTTTTGAAATTCAATGTATCAGTTCAAATGTTTTGTGACTATGTCGCATCAACTTTTATTTCCTCTAATAAATTTAATTTCATTGTAGGTAGTGTACAATACGAGTAGTACTGAACTTTGGTATCACATTGATTAAAAAGCGACTACAAGTTACATAGCCCAGGCCCAGCCAGTGTCCAGCACATTAGTAAATAGCATGTAGATAGTTATTCATGTCCGACACAGTATTCGGAAACAACAATGTTGACAACGGATGACAATTGTTTCATTCACTTTTAGCAAAAGTAATACGCATACAGCCACATTTCTACCAAAAACTACCAAGTTAAACAGTATTTAACTAAGCACTGTCAAAATGTACTTAATAAATAACAAATTTTTAAACAATGTTTAAGGCTTAATCAAATGATTAGGAGGTTAATTAACTACTTTTTATGAATAAGGCAGTTAATTCATTGCATTTTTGCAAGTAACTTTTTTTATTTGTCATCTAGTATTCCAATCATATTTTATATTTAAATTAGGTAATTTACAAGTAGGCATCGTTCTGTGAATGTTCAGAGAGCCCTTTTGTATCCTCCACCCTGGGCGGTTATCCAACTGCACCCCAACTTAACTCGGGCACTGAGTAAGTACTGAGTACTGATGATATAAAGGCAGTAAAAGTCATAGCAGTTGTGCTTGAACTTATCTAAGCAAGTCTTTTCTAGGTTATACCACTTCGTATACCCGACTGTACTATTTGATTTATTCAGCAATCTAAATTACTAGATTGTTAGGCTTTGGCCCTGTTGCCTAAAGGTAAGGTCCGGTGTTGGCGTTGATCATTTGAGGTCCTAGGTTCAATTCTCGGATCAGACAACTCAGTGTTTTTATTATTTTCTAATAAAAACAACGTTGCCCGGGATTGGGTAAGTATTTGATTGATGATAGGTGCTGCCTTCAGCTAATTGTGGTGCCCTGGTAGTACCTCTGCCTACCGCTGTAGAGATACGAGCGTGAATATACTTTACTTTTTCTTTGTTATTTCAGTATCGCTTATACTTCATGCAACCGCAATACGGGCAGATAGTAAAGCCTAACCAAAATACCTTTAACACTAAAATAGTCAGCTACAAATATGGAATATGTATTAGCCGCTTTGGTATTCACAATACGATTTGTGAGTAAGTTTAAAGGTTACCTTAATTTCCAAAAGCGGAATATAGCAATGAAAAGCATCATTGCGAAGGATTGATAAAATTGGTAGCAAAGAACCACTTTTACCACATAACGAGGTAATTAATGAATTACTTTAAATTAATAACGTCGATAAAAGTCTTTGTCTAACGAAGAAATTACAAGAAATGAACACACGTGGGGACATAGTCCATAAGAGGTATGATTTTTTCTATTTTGACAATTTGTGGTTTTAAAATAATATCTGGATTTTCTAACAATAAGATATTAATTCTTTACTAAAGTTATATCTTTGGTATAGGATATGTCTGTTCGTATGATTTAATTTACAATAATTTGCTGAAGGTTGTAATGAATAGCCACGAAGTTTTCGTGGCAAAAGGACAAAACTTTGAAAATTTTATTTAAATTTGTTTTTTTTTCAATAATTATTTTTTATCTTTCTTTGAAAATGAAATTCAGAAGCTTCGTACCGTTACCTAACGTTATTTATTTACACATGATCAACATGTAACATTTTGTTTGCAATGATTTGCAAAAACTTATTTAGTAGCTTGACGTTACTAATCATTCAAACGCTAATGTGCAAATCATTGTTACGAGTTTTTGGTGGGTGGATATGAACGTAGTAATTGTTTATAAGAGAAGTATGGTGTACGAGCCGCGGCGATGGGTCAAGTAAACTTTTTCCTTGGTCGGTGACGACGTTGTATGGTGGTGTGTGTGTGTGTGTATGTGTGTGTGTGTGCGGGTGGGAGCGGGCGTGGGGCGGGCGGGCGGTCGGGCGGCGCGAGGCTGCAGCGCCGCAGACAGTGCGGCGAGCGCGGGGGCGGGGGCCCGCGCGCCGCCGCGATGCTGCGCGCCTCTCAGTCGAGACGCGACCTCCGCCCGCCCTAGCCGCCCGTGCCGCCCGCCCGAGACCGCCCGCCCCGCGCGACCACATGCGCCGCTACCGAATCTTATCTGCGGCCGCTCGGTCGCTACATACATATATCTCGTACGACACAAATTAAAAATCCTCTTCCGGGATTTCCTAACGTTTGATCTCTACTTTCGGATGGATCTCCGCGCGCGTAACACGTTAAGTATTTTCGAAGCTTTCGGATGGACCGGAAGGGGGGGTGAGGGGCCGTCGGATCCGGAGGGTCGCGGGGCGCAGGTCCCCTCACGGCGCGGGGTTAGTAGGTTCGCGGTGTCGCGTCGCCGTCGGTCGGAATGCATTCGCGGATGTAAAGTAGCGACCTGAGGTGTCCTCGTGTCTCTTTACCTGGGGTCGGTCACCTTCCACATTTTTAATGCCGGTTAAATTCTTAAAATGTCAGAACATACGGAGGGTTTCATTGAGAATTTAGTAGATCTACGAGTAAATATGGGTCGAGCGCGAGATGCAAGGTCAACTGCCAGATGTCAACGAACTTCTCGTCTGGTGTCCGCGTCAGGTCGATGACGTCGGGGTCATCGAGTCAGGAGTAGGAAACGTTCCCGGCCGAGGTCGTACTTCCTTGCGAGTCGAACGTCACGACAGTGAATGTGCGCCGTAGGATAGATTCGGGGACTTGTTAGATTCTTGAGTGTTCGCGTAAAGTCCGAGGACGGAAGTGTTCGCGGGCCGTCGGTGTTGAAGAGGCCGCCGCGGTAACCCTGCCCGAATTAGTGCAGCCGACGGGCCTAAAATAGCGAGGCGGCGTATACTGTTACACGCAGCACGTGAAGTCGTCGGGCACAGGCGCGTGCAGCGGGCCCGGTAAGCCAACCCGTGTGTGCTTCCAGAGTGCGCGACCAGCCCTATATGTTCCGCAGCACCGTCGCCGGCGCCTCGCCGCACCTCTCCTCGCCACTCTGACGCCGCTTCTATTCTTGGATTCATTTATCTGTTCCGTTATATATACGTTTTATTTTGAACGATTCTAAATATAATGTTTCACGATCGTTTTAGACATTCGTGTAATGTTAAATTTTGACGATCTTCGCCGAGACTCGAGAGTGAAATGAAGATACAAAAATTGGGAAGATTACGAAATACGACGATGCGAGAAGAACTACCGAAGCGAAAGAAAGTGTTGGCGTTGTTCGCTTTAGCTGGTTGACTTCGGGTCAAATTGTACTTTCCATCATTTGGTCCCCTTCAACCAGCTGTAGTTGACATCTGCTTCGCTTTCATTGTACAACCTGACAGCACTTATAAATTTTTTATGCTTTTATTGATTGAAATATTTTTTTTAAATTGTTATAAATTTCTGAATGTAATTCGTTGTTTTGTTAGAATAGTTCCTAAAACTAATATAGGAAACAAATATTAATTTATCTCACTATGCGGCGATGAATAACTTATTTTTTTTGTTAAATTAAATATCTTGAGAAAATTATGACCAATTATATAAAATTATTATTTAGTAATAATCAAAAATTTTGTTACTGGATAAAAATCATATAAAACACTCTTTAGTCACAAATTGAAAACCATTTCTGACTCAAAAAAAAAAGTCTTATTCAATTAAATATTTTCAGTTTGAAGAAAGAACAAGTACAAAATTACCAAATTCGTATCAATAAAACCCAATTTTCGTTAAACAATTTTTATTCCAAATATCCTTTAAAACGCTAATTTCAGCACCACATATTTTTAAAACCATAATAGCATTGAATTTCGTCTTTCGAAATTAGTCAATTAATTATACACTGTTTATGTTAGTATGAATAAAAACCAAGTACATCGCAGTTTCATTACAGCTTTTCAAACATTCTTTGTTGATTCATGTTTTTGACATAAACATCCACTGGAGCGTCAAACACAATTTGCTAAAACAATAATAAAAGTAAATGAAAATCAATAGCGGCTCAATCTCACAAAATAAATATGTACATTAACAGAGGCTAGGAGAGGTAGTGCTCGGGATCAAAGTAATTAATTTAGAGAATCCTTTGAAGTAACATGAGTAACATATTAGAAATGCTTCGAGTTATTAGCTAGAATTTCGCTAGTTGATCCTGTCTTTCACTTTGGCAGTCATGAGGAGATCCTTTTAAAAAGTAAAATATTACACGATAAAAAAACAAAAACTGTAAAATGATCCGAAGTTCCGAAATCCAAAAAGTTCGGTCTAAGATCCGAACTTAATGCAACCTGCATCGAGCTGACAGGATAAAACATATTTTATAATAATTATGTAACATTAGATAATTTTTACCTCAATATCGCAATACTTATTGAAAAACATATATTTTTCAAATAATGCAAACATTTCTGTCCAGGATTATTTTAGGTTTTAACTTTTTAATTTGATTTCTAATATACAAAACTTATTATCACTACGTAGTATAAAACAAAGTCGCTTCCTCTGTTCCTAGGTCCCTTTGTATGCTTAAATGTTTAAAACTACGCAACCGACTTTGATGCGACTTTTTTAATAGATAAATGATTGAGTGATTGAAAAGGAAGGTTTATATGTACTTTTTCTACTATAACATTTATTGAAGTATCTACGAAACAAACAATTTCTCTTGGAATTTGTTTAACGAGAATTAACCCTTTCATATTTAAACTGGTTCAACGTATCCCAAATTCTTTAAATAATAGCTGTAGCTATTTGGAAATACTTAAAGTTATTTGATTATAAAAATCAGTTCTAAATTTTTGCAAACAATACACAAATTGTTATTTAGAAGTAAAGTTTGAATTATTATACTTTTTAAAATTAATCTTTGCGTAAATTATGTCAGCGATAAAAATTAATATAATGGCAATATTTAACTCCAAAACCTTGAGTCTATATGAAGTAATTTTAAAGTTGCATTAAGAATAGTGTGAAGAAAAAAATTAGGTACGATGGGATGGACATATCCAGAAGGATAAAATCCCTAAAAGAAAGAAATAAAAAGCATAAAAACCTGTAGTCACAGCGTAATATGTACATTTCTAGATGCATTTGTGTCCATGAACGACGGCTTTTCATTGATATTTTTGTCTAGACTTTAGAGGGTAAGGTGGACAGTAATTACTTGCACTCGGGGATTAATATTCCAATCCCACTAATGAAAAGGAAACACTAAAGGAATTTCTGTGCCCTAAAGCCGAGAATTCAATCATTCAGCGAAAGAACATTTTGCTTTAACACATTAAAAGTGAAACAAATAAAGGAATTCAGATAAGTTCTTGTGAATATAGTAGTGGTACGATTTCATAAGTGAATAAATAGCCTGTTTCTAGTGTTGCATACTTCCGTAATGGACCACAGCGTCACTTTCCGTCGGAAGAGTTGTGTGTTATATGCTATCACATTTAAAAGTGTAATTTATGATATTCAAAAATGTGATGATGTGCAAGATGTGTTAAATGTGTTAAAATTTAGTGTCGTGATAACCAAGAAAGATATCTTTATTGGTTATCAAGAAAGATATGTTTTTTGATATTTAAATATTTATATACACTTGGCCACCTCGTATCACTTTTGCGTATCTGGTAAGGTTTAATCAACCCTAGTTTACTTAGGGTTGCTTGCATGTTCCTGGGTTAGATATTTAACTCTAAGTTAACCTGAAACATAGAATTAAGATCCACTAGCATGTTCCTACGTTAAGTATTTAACAATGAGTTAGCACCTAACATGAGTTAAATCACCTTACATTTAACAGTTTAACTCAATATTAGATTTAACCCGGGAATATGCAAGTGGCCCTAAATCACTCTATATTTGACAATTTAACCAAGTATTTAACCAAGTTTAAATCAGGAAAGTGTAAGTGGAACTTACTTTTTTTTAATGTTCGCATACTAATTGTAATGTCTGCTACTACTAATACTACCTACTACTAATTGTAATCCATTGAGATTAGTACGATAACTTTGTAACAATTTTTTTAAGCAGAAACATTGTTTTTGGTCTAACTTGTAAATTTTGGAAGTTCTCTAGAAATACCAAACTCGGCTATTAAATTAGGGGAATAAGTGTTGGTTCTAATAATGAATCGTATATTTTTTGTGTACCATTAATACTTATTGAACATTTGTTTCAAGCATTGTTGTTAAGAAAAACAAAACGTGTCATATTAAAAGGTCAATATCACTTAATTTGTCATCGACAATGGACTTGAAAACCAAGGTTACTTGTGACCACGCCCTTTGTCTACTTGAATACTAAGTATTTACGATATTAGTTCAAATGACTTAAAGCTTGTTGCAATTGCCAATTGGAAGAGAATTTTCGTTAAAACGGTAGCTTTTTATTTATTTTTAAATTTAAATAGATAATTAAACAAAAAAAAGTTTCAATAGCAAATGCCAAATATTATAGCGTAATTATATTTGCGTGTATAAAGATAAATTATGACCTATAAAAACTTAAAACTGTAGCTTTCGTTTGACAAGTGATTAAAGTTACAAAAACAGTTAATTTTTTTCTATTTCCTTCAAGTATTGAAATGAAATTCCCTTTAAATGATATTTATTTTATGTTTAATCACATGTTTTAACTGGTACATAGTTTCTGGTTGTCGCGGTGTATGAACCGACAGTAAGAATATATTGGCAACACACATTGTAGCTTTCTAATTGAACAAGAACGATAAAATTCATTTAAAAATGTAAGTAAATTAAATCACTAAAAATAATGTTTATTACATTAATAGTATTTATTGATACAGTTTTATTAATTAAATTTAAAGGCCAACAAGCAAACTTATTGCTTGATAAAAAACGGACACTCAACACTCCAAAAGTAGATTACTGTTATGAAACACTACCACAGTTACTCTCACAGTAACAAAGAGAAACTAACACCGTATCTCACCGACTCCAGGGTCTTAATAACTGCGTGATAAGAAGCCCCTTTGCTTAATTTTTCCAAGAAGTCTTAGGCCAACACTGATATTTATTATGTCTTATTTTATTAAAAACTATCCGTATGTTACTTTATACAACCATCCGCTACTGATTTTTTAAATTTTTCAAATGTTTTAACAGTTATTCTGTTATTAAGAGTAAAGACAAATCAAAAATTAAATATCCTTATAATCGGTCCCATAATTCTTAAGTTATAAGCGTTGTCACAAACCTGTTTTTTTTTTTAAATAGAAGTAGATAATTAATTTAAAGTATATGTACTTATAAATATACGAGTATATGTTTAACACAGTGTTCATAATATGCTTACTTCGTACGTTTTAAAAAAAAAGTTTTTTTTAAACAATGTTCATAATATACTTACTTCGTACGTTTTAATTCATTAAATTCTATATTTTAAGCATCTTAACGCCCATATCCCCGAAGAGGTGGGCAGAGGCACAACCAGGGCACTACCAAACTAGCCGAAGACATTAAGTCCCACAATGTGACAGGTGGCAAGCCTATCGACAACCAAGCACATTTCCAATAAGCAGCAACATTTTTTATTAGAATATTGGAAAAACCCAATTTTCTTTTCGTTGCCCGACCCGGGATTCGAACCCGGGACCTCATGCAGTCAAGTACAACAACCGAACCGATACGAACCACAGAGGCGATAAATTCTATATTTAAATTTTAAAATAATTCACTCACTGTGATTGCTATCTAGGAATAGTGCAGGTGTTGCAATTTTTCAGGAGCATTATTTTAAGGATTAAGTGCTTATGTGGTAAACTAAGTTTTTTTAAAATCCCCACGTCTTTTAATAGTAAAATATTGTGTACATAGTATTTATGTGCCAGCTAGAGAGTTTTGAATTTAATATTTTTTGAATTTGTTTCAAAGTTTAAGATGGTATTAATTACAATACAAGTTGAACTGTATTTATCCTACTAATGTTAAAAATGCAAAAGTTTCTGAGTATGTATGTTTGTAGCTACTCTTTCACGCTCGAATGGCTGAACGGATTTATCTGAAATTTGGAACACATATAGATTGTGACCTGGATTAACATATATGCTACATTTAATCCCGACAAAAACGCGGGCGAAGCCGCAGGCAACAGCGATTTTGCGATTACATGAAGAATTTTTATACAGAAAAGGGAAATACCAGCTAAAAGAGTTTTAAAAATTGTAACCCTGTTTGCATAAGCTATATTTATAATTCAAATCTGCGAAAGGAGAATATTGCATATTTATGCAAAACCCAGACAATTTATTGTATACTAGATGGTGTTTGCACCTCCGCTCGCAAAGTTCGAATTACTCAGTTTTTCCGACTTAAATATTAGAAACATCGTTTATTACTGAACGTAAACTATGAAATAAGCTTCATTATTATTAATTAAGGCAAGTTTCGCATGGATTACATTATTAATGACCGCCTCGTTGGTCGAGTGGCTAGCGTACTCGCCTAACTACATCGACTTACCGCGAGGCTCGGGTTCGATTCCCGACGGGGGCAGGCATTTGTGTGATGAACATTTAGATGTCTGCATTTCCGGGTCTGGGTGTTTATTAAATTTATTCTGGTATCTATTTAAGTATTTCTATGTATTAGTATCGTTGACTAACACCCATAACACAAGCATATAATTTGCTTACTTTGGGGTTAGATTCAATTAGTGTAAGTTGTCCAGGGATATTTATTTATTTATTATTAAGTACAAGTTCGCTATGTAAGTATAGTAGTAAAATATTACGTTATGCGCTTCGTCTAGATTCGTCAAGCTTCGGAAATCCAAATGTATTTTAAAGATATCTATATAGAGTTGTTATTACACAGAACTAATTATTTCGCTTAAATTTAGATTAGGTCAGCCAATTTAAAAATAAAAGTATAAAGTGTAAAAAGTGTAATGCCGAAGCGCATAATTTAAATAGTAGTACTATACTAGTAGGTACTATACTTTGTGTGTTGACTGAAAATTCTAACAAAAGTATATGATTTGCTTACTTTGGCGTTTCGTTATTTTTGTGTACTTTGTTTAGGGATATTTACACTAAACACGTTTTTATTTTTTCGAACTACTAAGGATTAGAACTCTCTACCTGTAGTTATGCTTCTTGGAAGATAAAATAAAAGCGTTAATAAAGCAAGAGTTAAAAGGAAATTTTAGTTTGTTCTGCAGTCGTCATCTGTCATTTCTTTACTTTCTTTCAAATGTTAAAGTTTTACTTACATCATCAACATTCTATTATTTATTTTATGATTTAGCTCATTATTTATTTTCACCTCTGTGGTTTAGTGGTTAGGTGTAGGATTTGACTGCATAACGTCCTGGGTACTCGGGTTTGGCAATAAAGAGAAAATGTGTTTTTTCCGATTTTCCAATAAAACAACATTGCCCGAGGGATATGTACCCGGTTGGCGAAAGGCTTGTCACCTATCACATAATGGGACGTACTGTTTTAGGCTAGTCGAGGGTGCCCTGGTTGTACCTCTGCCTATCACTTTGGGGACATGGGCGTAAAGATATTATTTTCATCATACTAGCGACTTTTTCGGTTTATTACGTCAGAGAGTACATCCTAGGATATTCTTTATTGCTCTTTATCTTTAACTTAGCAGTTGACAACGAATACCTGTTAGTTATAAAATAATATATTGTCGTTTCGAAGCCACGAAAACCGACTTTGCTTGGACGCTATGAGTGAGGGACGACGAAAGGGCTAACGATAAGGGACATTATATTGAAGGGTGAATGGTATTTATGGTTGATTTAATGCCCATTATCAAACAAGATTAGTAACACACCTTCGCGGAGTGCAGTCGAATTCTCCTGATGATGCTTCGGTTACGAAGCGAAACGTACGTTGAGTTTTTAGTAGTATGTGTATTGTTGGTGCTAATAAAACAGTTTAGTGGTCTATATTGTGTGGAGCTCGATGTATTTGGGTGTTTTAGCTTCCGGTAAGTCCAATTCATTCTTAGCGCACTATTTTGTCTATTTTGTTACGCCATAATACGTATACATTTTTTTTTGGCGGAAAATTGCAAATTAAATAATTTTGTTTAGATTTAAGATGCAAAGAACTTAAAAGTTCTTTTTGCGAGAGTGGGAACCCTAAATGCTCAGTAGTTGTACCTACTCATAGCTACATGTACGAGTGGTTTATTTTACATTACGCAACTCGTGACCGTACCGCGTTAGGCTGCACTTATCTCCTACGTCACGAACATGGAAGTTATTTCATGTGTAATCGTTTTAATGCAGATTACGACGTACTTTCATCAGGATATTTGCAGCTTCTGCCTTTACTGGTTTGTTAGTAATAAGAACATTATTTAATATACAGAATTAAATTTTAAATTTTTTTTTTATAGAATTAAATTATACACGCCGTATAGTCCCTCCACCAACGAGACGGTCAACAGACCAACAACATGGCTTGAGTTAGATTCGCTACGGGGCAGACATTAATGTAACGAACATTAGATGTATGCATTTTCGGGTCTAGGTGTTTATTACATTTATTCTGGTATCTTTATATGTTAGAATCGTTGACCCATTGCACAAGCATGTAGGTAAGTTGCTTACTTTGGGGTTAGATTCAATACAACGGAAATATATACCGAAGGATATTCCATATGAGTATTTACTAAAGTAGAGAGTAATAAACAACGTAATTAAGTATTTTCCTTTCGATTAAATCAGACTCTCTACTCACGAATTAGGCTATCATAAAGTATTATAAAAGTGTCTTATACGCCAATATCCCCGAAGAGGTAGGCAGAGCCGAAGACACTTAGTCCCACAATGTGACAGGTGTCAAGCCTATCGCCAACCGGGCACATTTTCCAATCCCGAGCAACATTCTTTTACTTAGAAAATTGGAAAAACCCAATTTTTCTTATTGTTGCCCGACCCGGGATTCGAGCCCGGTACCTCATGCAGTCAAGTCCAACAGCTGAAACGCTAGACCACAATGGCGAGGTATTATACTGTGACTTTAATGTACAGAAAACGACACTTGACGTATAAACGTAACTTTATGCAGTTAACACATTTAATTTGAATGAAATATTTTTTTATGATATTGGAAGGCAAACAAGCATACGGATTTCCTGATAGTAAGAAATTCTCGCCGCATAGAGACAACCTGCCAACCTGAAGCCGGGATGTTAGGCCTAAAGCAAAAGTAAGTTTACCGGCTACCTTACCCTCCGAACCGGAACACGTCATGACGTTATGGCGGCAGGTATAGGTAAGGCGGTGGTACCAATCCGGCTGAGTCGCTGCGAAACTATACCACCTAGTCAGATGTCACGGTGTTAGTAACGGAAGGCCTATACTAATTAACAATATTACAGGAATATCTACTTTCTTTTGGATTGGATCAAACTTTACGTACTTGTTAAGCTACCACAAAATAATAAAATTCTAAAAATAATGTAGGAAGATAACATTTTGTATGTAAACGTAATATTATATATTTAATACATTTCGTTCGATAAAATAATAATACACAATATTATAAGACTACCTACTTTATTTTACATTGGACCAGACTTTAAATACTAATTAAGCTATTAAAAAATAGAATAAGATGACTGTAATGTGGAGAAAATATGCATGTATGTAATGCATTAATGTAATATCATAAAGTTAATAAATGTCATTCGAATAACGTAGTTATTAATCTTTACGTACTTATTAAGCTGTCCAAAAATAAAACATCGATTATAATACAGTAAAGACGACATTTTATGTGTAACCGTAGTATTATAAATTTCAATTAACATATTTCGTTCGCATAAAATAATATTTAACAATATAACTAGACTTCCTACTATCTTTTGGGTTGGAACAGACTCAACATACTTCTTAAGCTGTAATACAATATTAAACTATGAATATTTAACTTATGTTAATTTCTCCACATGTCATGTGCAGAAAATAACATTTTGTGCGTTAAAATAACATTGTAAAGCTAATACATTTCATTTGACTAAAATAATAATTAACGATATTACAATACTCTGTAATTTCTTTTGGATTGGACCAGACACTACGTACAAATTAAGTTATCATACAATATTATATTACGATTGCAATTTTATTTGTAAACGTAATATCACATAGCTAAAACACTACATTCGACGAAAATAAACGTTATTATTACGATTTCACTACGTATATTCTTTCGGCTATGTAGTTTTCCGCGTTGTCCTTTCTTATCTATTATGCCACGTTTATAACTCTATTTTTTTAACCCATTTTCTTCACAGTCCTTGCTATAAGATTATGGAACTTCTTCCCTTTCCTTTCCCTGGAACACTTGTAACAGTGAATTTGAAAAACAGTATCATCACACCCATATTCTCGAAAAGGTAGACAAAGCACAACTAGGGCACCCACGACTAGCCGAAGACACTAAGTCCACAATGTGATAGGTGGCAAGCCTATCTCCAACCGGGCACACATCCAATCCCGGGCAACGTCATTTTTATTAGAAAATTAATTTTAATACATAAATTTGAAAATAATCTTCGTCAAATTTATGTTTATACGTATTTTATTATTGATTGGACCAGACTCTACGTACAAATTAAGCTATCATAAAATGTTATAATATTATGACAGCAATGTAAACGGAAGGACCTTTTATGTGTATACGTAATATTATGACCCTCTTTATTACACCAACTCGTAGCACAAGAACGTTGTAGAATTATAAGCACTATGGGATATTATGACAATATCATTAACACTAATAATATTATAACCGTGAAAGTTTGTAAGTACAGTATTGTATTATCTACATTTTAACCGACTCTAAAAAAGGGGCGGTTCTTGATTCGTCTGTATTCGTAGATTTCTATGTTGTTATTGGTAGTGGCCAAACGATTTTGATATTTTTTTAAATAGGTCATGATTCCTAAATTGTCCTATATTAATTTTATCATGATCCGAAAAGTGGTTTTTGAATTATACTTAACAGTGCATAAGTTTTTCATTTATATTGAAATCACCTTTGGTAAGGTTGTCAACAAAAGTTTAAATGTATGCATTATAAAGTATACTTAGCTCAAAAACTACTTGTAGGATGTTGGTAAGGTTCATGTGTCACCATTTCGAAATAATTGGCTACTTCTTTAAAAAAAATAATTATCAAATCGCGACATGGTACCCAATGAAATAGTTGGTGTCGGTGTTTGCAATTTACTGCGATTAATTACTTGTGATAAAAGACATACAGTCACCATAGACGATAATATTGCGCCGCTAATATGCTAACAAGTTTAGTCCTAACACTAGTCCCTTATAAAAAAAGTATTTTCACGCCTCTATATCACCGGAGAGGTAGGCAGAGACACAACCAGAGCACCTACGACTAGCTGAAGACACTAAGTCCCACAACATCATAGGTGGCAAGCCTTTCGCCAACCGGGCACGTATCTCATATAATATATCTCAAATAATCCCAAGAAATACTTTTTTATTACAAAATTAGAAAACCTACATTTTCTTTTTGTTGCCCAACCCTACCCGGGTCGACCGGGATCACAGGAAGTCAAGTCCAACACCTGGACTGCTAGACTGTAAAGACGATAACAACATGCAGCAATGTATGATATATATACTTCATTTGTGAGCCATATTTTAAAATGACAAAAAAGAAACGCCAGCTGAGTTTCTTTCAGCGGATTTTCTCAGTATGTGGCCGCGGTTTTATTTGATCGTAGATACATTTTAGTATTAAATAGATAAATAACAAGCAACTCTTGAATGGTAAATAAGAAATAAAAGACTTTTTACAATATATTTAAGCGTAAGGATGCTAAATCAACAATAAATATAAATATCTCATTTAGATCTACATTATACGACAGGTGCCTTCAACAGCACTAAGTCACAGTATAAGTATGATCACATATGAGTATCAAGTGCCAAGTAAACATATTTCACCGGGTCGGCTAGCATTTAATATAATAAAAAACATCACCAACATCTTTCGTTTACAATTCTCGTGCCACAATGTTCGTTCCGAAACGGCTTGACCGATTCTCATGAAATTTTATGAGCATTTGAGCAGGTCTGAGAATAGGCCAACATCTAATTTTCATACCCCTAAGTGACGACGGTGACTCACCCCAATTTTTTACACTAGAATCACATTTAAAAATGCAAGTAGCAGAACAACGTCTGCCGGGTCAGCTAGTACGAGAGTGGATCCAAAAGTTCGTGACCTAACCTACATGGAGCTATGACATCTTTTTAAAATCTACCGTAATTTGTTAGTATGTGTCATATTGATTTATTGTGCGCAGTTT
>NJDC01065499.1:227066-244238 GCA_002245475.1 Calephelis virginiensis
GCATTTAATATAATAAAAAACATCACCAACATCTTTCTTTTAAAATTCTCGTGTCACAATGTTCGTTCCGAAACGGCTTGACCGATTCTTATGAAATTTTATGAGCATTTGAGCAGGTCTGAGAATAGGCCAACATCTAATTTTCATACCCCTAAGTGACGACGGTGACTCACCCCAATTTTTTATACTAGAATCACATTTAAAAATGCAAGTAGCAGAACAACGTCTGCCGGGTCAGCTAGTAATTTATAAAACGTGAACATATTAAAACACAGCTTGGGAGAAATCGTATGTAAGTCTTAAAGGGATTTCACAATAGTTGGAATTTATTGCTTCTCTATGTAAGCGCTTGCAATACAATAGTTCATACAAATGTATTGTCTGAAGCAAGTAGATAGAACATAGAGAGATTAATTGAGAGAGCGTATGGGATGGCAGCTTTAAATAAGGCGACACGCCTTTTGGACGGAACTCTATTTGTCAATACCGTCTCGTGTTTTTAATGAGATGTGTATAGGGCAGGACGCTTATGTCTATCTGTCTATCTATCTATATATCTTATCTTTTTTATGATATTGGAAGGCAAATAAGCAGACATATTTCCTGATGGCAAGAAATTCACGTCGCCTAGAGAGACCAAAGGTGGTAATGGTGCGCTACCAATCTGAGGCCGGGATGTTAGGCCTCGAGAAAAACAAAGTTTACCGACCCTTCAAACTGGAACACGTCAACGGCAAGCATTGACGTTATCGCGGCAAGAATAGGTAAGGCGGTGGTACCAATCCGAGCGAGTCGCTGCGAAACTCTACCACCTAGTCAGTTGTCACGGTGTTAGGCACGGTAAAGCCTTTGCTCGCCTTTTACGAGCTGCCTGTCAGGAAGACAGGTGGTGTATTCTACAAAGGAGCCCGGACTAACACGGGGAAAAGGTAAAATGTGTTAGTATCTTCACACCCATATCCCCAAAGAGGTAGGCAGAGGCACAACCAGGGCCCCAACGACTAGCCGAATATACTAAGTCCCACAATGTGATAGGTGGCAAACCTATCGCCAACCGCGCACGTATCCAATCCCGAGCAACGTTTTTTTTTTTATTACAAAGTTGGAAAAACCAAATTATCTTTTTGTTGCCCGACCCGGGAATAGAACCCGGGACCTCATGCAATCAAGACCAACACCAGGACCGCCAGACCACATAGGCGATTTTTTTTAAATTTGAAATATATTATATGTCTTTAATCCTATCTTTTCAGGGTAACCAATTTAAACTCGACGAACCATAATCCACAAGTATAAAGAAAAAAAGAAAGCATTTATTAGTGATATAATTAAACACACGATTAAATAAAAACAAAAAAAAATAGTTGAACAAGAATATCTACATAAACAATACAAAAAGTAATAATGTGTGATAGCATAATACAATCTAAAGGGGAATTAAAAAGTATTTACGGAGGAATGAGTAGGCTAAAACCTCATTTGACAGTTGCAGCTATCGACTTGTGGCAATATTAAATATAAACAATTTTGTAACTCCAATAAGATCAAAGTAATTAATAAAATCATTAACAATTAAAAATAAAAGGTTTTACTAAAATTAAGAGTAGTTAATAAAACTATTCGGACTTTATCTAAAAATAACGAGGCGTTACTTAGTTTCATTAAAGCTTTGAGTTAATTACGTGTGACGAACGAAATACTTTTTACGATTCGTGAAAAAAGTCCGCAATAAAAACAAATTATTTCTTGAAATTTGTGGAATTTAAACGGGGCATTATCAAATATAAAGATTGTCACAGTGGTGTGAATTTGTTTAATTAAATTTGCGATTTTTGAATAACTTAAATGACAGATGTAAAATTAGCCTTTGTTTTGCTAATTCCGTGTAAGCAGTGTTACTGTTGTGGCAAATAATCCTCCAAATGACACAGAATGTGTCAAGCTTAACTAACGTTCCAACCACCCACCTCCGCGACCAGAACACGAATAAAGGAAAAACTCGGGAAACAATATAAATTGTCACGTCTTTCGCATGTGACAACCCTACCTAAAGTTCTCACCTCCCAGCTCCGCGATCAGATCACGAATAGAGTCCGAATTCGGGAAACAAAACCACTTGCCACGTCCTTCGCCAACTTTGTCGAAGAACTCGCCACGGAGAACACCAAATCGCACTCGACGTACGTTTCGCCTCGACACCGAGGCATCCTCAGGAAATCGAACGTTAGTCAGGCTTGTCACATTCCGTGTCATTTGGAGGATTATTTGGCACAACAGTTACACTGTTAGTTCTATCGAGAGCAACTTACGTCGAATATTTAGTAGGACACACGGAATGCCTCACTTTCTACAGTGCGCAGTTTACACTTTGATTAAAAAATATTTAATACGCTAAAGGGGTGAAGCGGGGTTAAAAAAGTCATAAAAAATCATGTGGCGTCATTTATAAACGACAATCCATAAAATCGGTTCTCAATCAACGGAGATATTGGTTAACACGCAAAATAGGTCAGACGGATCGGAAGCTTCGTTCTTTTTCGAATACGTTGAAACCGCGCACCTAAAATGTCCGTTCCGTCCGCAAATAAACGTAACAAAAGTAGCGTACGTGTATAGAAAGCACTGTTACGTATCATAAAGTTTCGTTAGTTCGGACCCGCCATTAGTGGGAGGAGGGAAACAAAAACGCCGATGGCTGTCGTTGCTGGCGGCGTCGATGCTCCGCGACTTTATACCATAAATCAAAAACCCCCGAGATCCCCTAATCTCATAATAACTACGCACCGCTATGACATTTAACAAAGTTAGGCAATTTTAATAAAGGTCGAATAATATCCAGAGCAGACAAATGAACTCTGCTATAATCGAGCACTTGCGTGTTGCTTCAATGAGCGAATAGCCTTTTTCGTGTTATGCATGTCATGTATATGTATTACGTTTGAGCTGTTTCAGTGACATTGGCGTGTTTCGGTAGTGGCGCCTTTGCTCAAAGTAAGGCTTAGAAATCACCTGCCACACCATTAACCTAATTCACGGACGCAAAGACAGGGCGGTGATGCGGGTGGCAGAGCGCCCGCTTTAATATCGCCCCGGTGTTTGTAATAAGATGGAAATAAGGTAGTGGCGAAGAAATCGGGCCAATCATCCCTGTTCGCAACTTCACGCCGACTGTGAACCCTGATAAGCGCATACCTACGATGATATTTTAATAATATTCAAGGCGATTTGAATAAGCCGTCCCATTTCCCTTGCGGTTTTTATTGTATCGTAACTAATATTGTTTAAGTTGAATCAATAAGTGTATGCTGGTATATTTTCTTGTTAATTACTTAAACAATATGTACGCTCTTAACATTGTAAAGTAAAATATTTAAAGATATATATCGTAAGGAAAGTTTTAGAGATTTCGAAAAACGCTCTAATCAACAAACCCAAAACGGCATTTTTCACAAATGCGCAATGTGTTTAAAGTTTAAAAAAATACATAAAACATTTTCTTAAGCAAAAGCTATTGATGAATTATTTCAAGATACAAATTAATTGTTTAAGTAAATTATAAAATATGAAACCTTTAGGCTATTAAAAAATCTTATTTATTTTCTTGATTTTATTTTTGACATCATTATGATAAACCAGTATTTACAAATTCTTTATTTTATTCTCTAAATAATTTACAAAGATCTTTAAAATAAAATGAACTAATGTAAAATAAGAAGCAATAACGATTAAACATTTTATAAAATGAAATTAATTGAAATTTATTTATTTGCGAAATATGTGTGTTTAAAAGTTGTTACAAAATACTTGTTCGTACTAACATATTCTACCAAATTGCGTGCAATTGGCGTGCAAATATCTAACTTAATTATAGTTTTTATTATTTTTATTTATAATATATTTTTACAAAAATTAATACGGGTCGGCCAACAAAAAGAAAATTGGATTTGTCCAATTTTCTAATAAAAAAAATGTTGGTCGGGATTGGAATTGTGCCCGGTTGGCGATAAGCTTTCCACCTATCACATTGTGGGACTTAGTATCTTCGGCTAGTCGTGGGTGCCTTGTTTGTACCTCTGCCTACCTCTTCGGGGATATGGGCGTCATGATACTCACAAATTAATGATAGTACATTTATTACAAGGCTATCATTTATTTATTTAAAAATGTTATATTCTGATCAAGTTTTACCCTACCTACCATAAACTATACGAAACGATATGAGAATAAAGTATGGCAACACTTTATTTTTCGCAAAACGTTGGTATCACTATAATGTTGTTATCTAATTACTTTACGTCTGCACCGCCGTGTATAACGAAGCAGTTTAATTAGTTAATGAATTTGATCTACTCAAACAGGTTTCCGAGATCAGATTGCTATCAACGCCTTGCTGTAGACGTTGGAAAAGTAATTGTTATCGATGTATCTGGCCATCTCATTTCGAGAGTCTGCGATCAATAACTAAATATAGCCATAGACCATATAACAGTTTCTGTGTGTTCCTTTAGAACCGAATTTTTGCCGTCATTGAGAAACAAATGGTCGCAGATTTTTCGTAATTATTTAATTTTGTGTTTATATTGAGTGAAATTAGTCAATTTTGGTGACATTTTGTACAATTTCGTTCAGTTAAAGTACACAAATAAAACGATCTTGAACAAATTAGTGTATCGTGTATGTCCTTGATCCCGCCAAATCTCACTAAATGAGCACGAGTAAAAAAGCCGCTGCTTCACTAAAGACTGACCTGATATGACCTTCTTTGACAACTAATGACTAATGAATTTTGAACAATTTAAATCCGTTTTTAATTAATCGGATAACTTGATGCAAATTTCAACTTGACTAATGGCAAATGTTGACACTAATAACAAAAACTAAAAAGAAAAACAACTTAAACAAGTTTTTGCAGGATCGAGGGAAATGTATATTACGTATTTGTTTCATATATTATATTTATATCTATAATTTTTTGTGTTTATATAGAAATGAATCCCCGTTTCGTGTGGTCATCGAATAACGGCCGAACAAATGGACTAATTTCGCCAATTATTTTTTTGTTGTGTTACTTATAACCAGAAAAAGGTTCTTGGAAAGAAAAACAAGAAAAATTGCAGGAAAAATGGGAAAAACTATGCGTTAATCTATTCGAACTGTTAATAGCTGTTAATGTAAAGCGATAAGTAGTTCGCCGGAGCGGCTAGTATTTTATGATTTTATAGATTATTGAAAATTTTTTGTTTTCTCCAAATACCAGTTGAGGAGCTTAGAACGATGTCATTGCTTTACTTTAGCCGTCTTATTAATAAGCATGGACTAACGTAGGAGTAAAATTGAGTTGATTTTGTAGTCTGTACTACATTATAATAAAAACTATAAAACCAGGTTGAACCTTAGCGTACCTTACGCCGTGTTTATTAATAAGACGGTAGGAGCTTAGAAAGATATTTGATATTTTCCATCGTCGGCGTTTGGTAAGACTTCCAAATATTCATATTTTTAAAGAAAGAAACACTTGTACTGTTTTACTTATCAGTTATAATTTATTACTTTGTAATTAGTAGCCTATTATAGTAGTTTGTATTAGTAGTTTAGTAGTAGTAGAGTTTAAGTTTTAGCCCTGATGATGCTGCATAAGCAAAACCGGTAGGCTACTAATTATAAAGTAATAAATTATAAGTGATAAGTAAAACAGTACAAGTGTTTCTTTCTTTAAAAATATGAGCTTAGAAAGAACCTGAAATGACTAGTACCAAAGTTTTGCTCTGGAATGTATTTATGTAAGCAAGCATGTAACTATACCAATTACCCTAACCTCGAAACGAAAATCAGCACAATTTAGGCGAGTCGTTTTAGTTAACAGGGCCTCCAATTCAAGAGAGTCGTCTAAAATCTCCACCACCATTTTAAAAAGTAAAGTAAGTCGTTGATACACTGAATTTAGGGGTGGATGGGTTTTCTGAAAGGCAGTCCTCGTGAGGTCCATACTCAAGTAAGAACGCTAAGAAAAGGGTACTAATTAAACCGTTATATCATCTATGAAAAGATTGGAGGACGTTTCTGCAGTAATATACGTAAAATTCAAAATTTACTTGCTGCTTTACCATGAGTTGTAACAGATTACGTTCGGTAATTTAGGTATCGAAATCTACAGTGCTTTTGTTCTGAAAAGTTAGTTCTCTTGGTGACCAGTAGAGGCGCTGTTCAAAGTTTTCATACAAATAATTTACAGCGACGCTAGCGAATATAGTATCGTAACCTTATGGTAAAAACGAGGATATAAAATGATTGTGTGTTTATTCCGCTTTACTTATATGGTCCTGTTGAGTTTAAATTCAGAGTTTTGTTTAAAAAAGAAAGTGTTACCTTACCTGCCTTTCTTTTTAACCCCCGAAAGAAAACGAGAGGTGTTATATATAGATTTGACGCGTGTGTGTGTGTGTGTGTGTGTGTGTGTGTGTGTGTGTGTGTGTGTGTGTGTGTTTGCCTGTCTCGTCTCATCATCGTGACTCGAAGGAATGGATCGATTTCTCTCCGCAATTTGTGTTTGAAAGCTGACGTGATCGAGATGGTTTTGTTGGGTGTTTATTAAATATTTTAGCATTACGTTATTGATATTATTTTCTAACGCTGAAACTAAGTAAAACTTCTACATTTATATTTTTATTATGTAAAAAGCTGTTTCCCCAATGTAATTATTATATTTAAGAGCTAGGATCTGTCTCGTTTGCAAATGAAATCTTGCAAGATGGATTCTCTGTTTTCCTTTAAATATTACGAGAAGTAAAAATTATAACCTGAATAGGATGGGGATGCTTACAATCAGCACTTCAAAAGCTTCCTAAGGGTTGCTCTTCTTTATATTGAAAATAACGGTAATGGTTTCGGTATTTCTATAATATACAACAACAGTAAATATAATTTTAGTAGCGGCTCGGTACGTGCTTCGCTACGTATAAACTGAAATATTAAAAATATACTGGAACATCAAACTCATTTAATCAAACAAAAAAAAATTAGTTATTTTAAAAATTAATCCAAAATATATATAAATATGGATAAACAATATTTAAACACAAAGTAATAATTATCGCTGATAATTTGCTTTAATCAAAGCACGTCCAAAAAAAATTACCGCATGAATGACATAACACAACAAAACAAAAAAAGAAAATAAAAACAACTGGAAAATATTTCACAATCCCCATCTGAAAAAAGTTTCAATTTGACTGAAAAATACCTATTAACAGAATGATCCGCCATTATTTGAATTCATTTGTTACAAAAAATGTTATTTATAAATGGATAACCGCTTCACCGAATTTATGCAAACTTCACATAGACCATCTGCTAATTAGTCTGAACAAGACCTAAACATTTGCTTTGGATAGATGAACCCGTTTTCGAGTTACAAAAACAACGAAAAGTGGCATTGATTTATGAAGTCACTCAAAGAGTGCAAAGTTAATACTCACCATATAAATAAATAAATATCTCTGAACAAATTACACAAATTAATCTAACCTCAAAGTAAGCTAATAATATGCTTGTACTCTGGGTGTTAGTCAATGATACTAATATCTAGACTGAATATAACGATAGATAAAGTCAATTTAATGATCACCCTAAGCCTGGAATAAAGACATCGACGTTCATCACAAAAATACCTGGTCCAACCCTCGCGGTTTATCGGTGGATTTAGGCGTGTACTTTAACTTCTTGGTCAACAAAGCAGTCAGGTATACAAAAAAAAAAAGTTATAAACATAAAATGTCTACTAGTACATTTGAGACGCATTCAATTATGACGAATAAAGTTCAACTTAAGAGTGAAATTCGAACTAATTCTTTACTCATTCATTCCTTCATTCAAATTTAAAACAAATAAAAAAAACAAAACAGGTTACTGAAAACGAATATTGACAAAGTATTTTAGTCTAGTTCAGTTTATATCTTTTAAGAATTTTTATCAAGTTTAGAGACAGGTGTTTGGAGCAGGCGCTATAGGGCGTGAAATAGCATAAGAACTCCGCTACACGTTACCGTTCAAGTTAACTATTTATTATTGTTTCTTTTAGGGTTCTGTACCTTGAAAAAAAAACCGAAACCCTTATAGAATTATTTTTTGTCCGTTCGCCTGTCCATAAAGACTCCTTTTCTCAGAAACGCGTGGAGGTATCGAACTGACATTCGAGCTTTGAAATAAATAAATTTTCTAAGCCAACGCATTCAAAACTGTGGGCTGTTTTGCCCTTTATGTCGCTAAATTTCACAAATTTTCAAAACTCGCAAGAAAAAAGAAACTCGAAAAACCTAAAGGGTACTTCCCGTGAACTGAGAACCTTGAAATTTGGCACGAAGCAATGTCTCATAGTACAGATAATAGAAAGATTGCAAAACCCGTAATTTTTTTTTAATTAATTGTAGTGAAGGTCATATACTTATACCCACAGTTTTATTTACGCGGAATCCTCGCTGCGTGAGTCAAATTCACATTTGGCCGTTTTTTTTTACATTAAAGATGTTTTTTTTTTCAAAAAAAAAACCTAAAAAAAATAACGTATCCCGGGATTGCATATGTGCCTGGTTGGCGATAGGCTTGCCACCTATCATATGTAAGACTTATAAGTCTTCGGCTGGTCGTGGGTGCCCTGGTTGTACCTCTGCCTAACCCTTCGGAGAGTTGGGCGTAAAATTTAAATTTTATTGTAAACACCGCTAAACTAAAATAAAAACGAAGTTTATAATATTATTGAATATACACTACAATAGCATCATCAGGGTTATAAGGTGTTATTATATAAGTTGTTATACATTCTAGAATATATTTCATTTTTTTTACTTAACTGGTTTCACTATAAAAGCATCATCAGTAGGTCTAAAAATTGGGCGTAAATATACCTTACTTCACTAAAACTCAAGCCCTAACGAAAAATTTAAATAGTTTTGTTATAGTCTACAATAGAACACCGTTTCAAAATTGAAATAAAAATTTATTCTTTTGACATTCCGCCAGCCATTTTGACCTGGCTGGGCTGTAAGGCTATACATGTAGAGCGCAGCGCCACGCGAGCGACGTATCTTTTATCCACTATCTCTACGTCAAAAAAGCAATCCAGATTGCGTATTGTCTGCTGTACAAATTACGACTATCCTGATAAAAATGTTATGATATATGGCCGAAATTTAAAGTAAATTTCATGGTCCTTTAGATTTAACATTTAGATTTATGAGTCCAAAGAGTTTGAGAGTTAAATCCAAATAAAATTATTTAAATTGCGGATATTGGCAGAAAATTGCAATTTAAATAATTTTATTTGGATTAAGATTTAAAACACAGAATTTCCTTAGCCATACATATCGATAGTTAAAATCCTGTCGATATATGATTACTTACTACTACTACGATTACTAATAAAATACATTCATTTTTTGGACTATGATATGATTTAAAAACTGGAAAGTATATTAAAAAAAGAACTTAATTATAATAATATTAATAAATGATTAGTAACTTACAAAGTATCAAAAATATACAAAGAATTCGATAAACGGTATTATATTTTCTCTTATTTCTTATTTTTTAACCGTATGAAGTACATTGGTTCTGTAATATTTGAAATGTAGTATAGAACACCTTTCTATACTACATTTCAAATAATATCATATTTAACGAATTTACATAATTGCTAAAACTGGTATTATGTAGTGTTAACCATAAATATCGTTATTATTACTTATAATTTAAGAAAAAGTTTAGTTATATATCTAGAAACAACAGTATTTTACATTTGTCTTAAGTTATAAATAAAATCGCTGTAAATCGCTAGTCTGTGGGCTAGCAGTCCAGCGATGGACTTGACATATTCAGGTCCCGGGTTCAAACCCCGTGACGGGCAACATAAAAATATGAAAATATATATTTTCAATTTTTCTTATAAAATAATGATGACGAGGATTGGACATTAGCCTGGTTGCGCTACAGATTTGGCAACTATCTCCTCGTGGGACATAATTACTTCGTCTAGTCGTGGGTGCCATGGTTGTGCCTCTGCCTCCGTTTCCGGAATGTGGGCATGAAGATATTAGTAATGTAAATAAAATGTAATTTTTATCATTCATATTTGCAAACGACAAAAAACTTTAGTAAAACTTAAATTACTGCACAATATAAAAATCCTGAAATATGATAATAATGTAAGTATAAGTGATACGTAAAACAGTAAAAGTATTTTTTTTTCATATTAAAATATGAAATTATGAAAGTGTTTCCAAACGAAGACGACGTAAAACATCAAATATAATTAATTACACATAAAATAATACCACTCGAAATTCAAAATGGCTAAGAGCATTACTTTCTGATTTTATATTCAGTCGTTTCTTAAGAAATAACCATATTTTGCTTCAAATTTGCAGTTTCATATTAGATATAGAAAATAAAATACATTTATGCTTTAAGCCCATACCATCCATATTAAATTAGCTAAAGGCATGGCTAAGAAGTGCTCTTAAAATAGCCGCAATAGGACTCGAGATGTTCGGTAAAAACTCTACAGTTAGTAACGAGCAACATATTTTATACTGCACAGTAACGGAAAAGTTCATGCAATGAATTTAAGATAGTATTTGATCGTGTCCAGCATGTGTGCTAGGGTTGCCACAAGTTCGGGTTCGGTCTGGATTGTCCAGACACTCTATATAAGATCCAAAGGCTCGAAAAAAAAGATTCTGACAAAACGGAAATTCAAAGAATCAAATCGAATGCTAAGTATCTACAGGTGGCAGTTTATAAAATAAGTTTATAGCTTAAATTTGAATATTATTTAAGAACTCGTAACTTTTCAAAAGGTGTTAAGCAGATTTTGAAATTTAACTAATAAAAAGTGGATTTTAGTATTGTATTGGTGGTAATTTTGTTGTGCACTCACTAAACTAATTTTAAGTTATCCCTGTCTTCTTTCAACGAAAGTAACAGAAGGAAACAAAACACTTTTAGTGCTGTCAAATTAGACCGTACACGTCATTTCTACAGACGTTTAATCTATCACTCGGAAAACGTTGATTAAAAACATCACGATTAGACATGTCCGCACCAATCTGACACGTCTAAACTGTTCCATCTCTTTTGTTTTTGTTTCATTTGAGAAAGATAGCATGCATCTAAAATTAGTTTAGTTTGTGAACAGCAGAATCATCACCTTTGTCTTATAACAGGATTTCATAACCCAGACCATTTGATTTTTTCCCAGATAATTTAATCTTCTCATCTGACAACCCTCGTATGCGGGCGGCGCTTACGGATATTATATCCATGTTTGTATTATAACGCAATTTTAATTATTAGAAACCTAATAAAACCATGATTATGACTATTATGACATTACCGTATATCTAACGAGAAATGATCAATATAGTTCAGGATCGGTTGGGTTCGGCTTGAATCTCGATTACATGCTAATTGAAATTTGAAATAGAGTTTATGTCATTTTGAATTCAAGAACACAATAACGAATTATTAATATTTAGTTAATAATAATCTTTATATTACGTACATATCCATACGCGTGGTCATTGCATACCGTTTGAACGGATGGACAATATTTGATAATTCTTTTTTCGTTTTGTTAGTTCTTGTTAGAAGGTTCTTGTTGAAAGAAAATCAGGATTATTGCAAGGAAAACAGCAAAAACAAAGTGTTTATTTATACAAACTACTAGCTGCCCGCCCTCGCTTCGCTTCGGTTAAGAATAAAAATCCTACTTATATTATAAATGCGAAAGTTTGTGAGTATGTCTGGATGTCAGGATGTCAGTATGGATGGATGCAGTAAGCGTGTCTTTGCTACGCTTCAATGATATTTAATTTTGCGCCCGGAGATTTTAACTTTTTGATAACTCATTAGTTGTTATTTTTTTTCTGATAGTGTAAAAAGGCAATTTTGGTCTAAATTACACGCATAACGTATCTAACAGATTTATTTGATTAAGGGTTAATACTGTATTGTTAAAAATATGTTCCAAAGTAACCCTTCATTTTACTGTTTTAAGTAAACGCAAAAAACGGTTACTGTGAGTTATCCTTTAAAGATAGACATATACCACCGCTTACTTTTTTGAGATCTATCGAAGAGGAAAAATCCCACCATACATTGTTTTGGCACCATACATTGTTTCAAAAGGTTTTGGCAGCGTTTTCGAGGAAAGCTCCCGATCGGCTTATTTTTTGCCGACATATTGAACTAATATCATTGTAATATCGTTCGTTTGCACAAAACATAAACTTATTATACACTAAAACCTTCCTCAAGAATTGTTCTATCTATTGTTGAAAACCGAATGAAAATCCATTCAGTACTTTTTGATTAAATAGCGAACAGACAGACAGACAGACGCGGCGGGGGACTTTGTTTTATAATATGTATTGATTAGCAGCTGTAAATGTCAAGCGATACGAAGTTCGCCAGGCCAACAAAAATTATTTTTTTTAACTGAATGTTAATACTTCGCTAGTATTGTATTTAAGATACTAAATAGCACGAGTCTGAATCTACTTCCAATTTGCTTGAAATCGAGATTCAATAGTAACCCTTAAATACGTGAATGTAACCTTTTCCACTAGTGAAAGTTATTAAAAGTCGAGCACCACAGATAAAGCGAACCAATAATTTAAAAAAAAACATGGCGGCACAGTGAAATGTCAAGAGATTTCATTTCCGGTGCATTACAGCACAATGAGTGGTTGAAATTAAATATTTCAGGTGCGGCATTCGCGAGTTAGTGCAGAGGTTGATGAAATGACGCACACCGGAGTCAGAGGCGAGGTGAAATTTAATTATTGTTCCTGTGCCACGGAGCACAGTTCAACACACTTCTAAATTGTAAAGTACATTTCTGTGACACTAAATGAATTTTCGTGTCGAGTTATTATAATTACATAGAAACCGACAGTCAGCGGGTCGTCGGTTGTAATTTTATGACACAGTGCAATATAATCCATACTAGCCGATCCGGCGAACTTTGTGTCCCTTGACATTAACAGCCACCAACAGTTTTTATCAACAAAATTTCCCGGTTTTTCTCGTTAGAAGATCGTTCTCCTGGTAATTAGCAAAAGTGGTCTATTCGTTCAAGTGTGATCGTATAGCCACGCATAGTGGGGATTAATTTTTATATAGATTTGTTAGCGGTGTCAAATTTTGACATAAATTGTCTACAAGAAGGCCCCACGTTAATTTAATACGACCCTCATATTAGTGTTTCAGTTTTATCAAATAATGCATACATTTTGTCTACACAACATAAATCATTTAAGAGCAATGAAACTACAAAAACCGACGCAACTATTACGTGGGATCTCTAGAACTCAAGTCCGACTCAAGTGAAGTTCAAATCTCAGACATATCTATGGTAGAAACTTCACAAAGTTTCCATATGCAAAGTTAAATCCAAAACCAAAAGACAATAATATTCATGAACACGTAGCACAACAATACGAGTACTTAGCACGAACATTAGACGTAAATTGGTCGGGCAGTATTGGAAATGCAACCGAAACCGTATCTGGGCTTAAACGCGGCGCATAAATAAATGAATATGGCACTTGTGGAGCGATCAGCTAATGGGATACGAATGAGGCGCGGAGTTTGAGCGTGTGGTGCACATGCTGGAGTCTAATGGAATTCACTTGTACGCAAACAAGCCGCGGAACGCCCTCGCCTCACCTGCCGACGTAACATCCAGGTTAGCCCAGCCGAATATCATTTAAAAACGTTTCCATTTATTACTTTACCTAATCCTATTAAATGCGTTTTCATTTACTCGCGCATCGCTGAAAGAATTCTACTGCTCTGGAATATTTGGATAATAAATATCATGTAAGGAAAATTGTAAACTGTACCCGGCGATACCTAGGCTGACTTGTCACGGGTATTCGAAGGTGGTGTCAGAAGTATCACGGGCATGTTTATAAGAATAGGAATAGGAGGATAGGTATATAGAAGATAGGATAGGATTGATAGAGATATAATAGATTGTCGAGGAAACCTTGGACGGTTTGCATGGACCATGAGAATTGGCACTCGATGCCCTCTGCTAATAGGGGGACTTCTCGGCTCCTTGGTCTAGCGGTCCAGCGTCGGGATCCTGAGGCCCCAGGTTCGATACCCGTGTCGGCCAACTTTCGGTCGGAAAAATGCGTATTTTATATTTTTTTAATAGGTTGGCGATAGGCTTGCCACCAATCACGTTGTGGGACCTTATGGTTTCGGCTGGTGTCGTGGGTGCTCTGATTGTCCCTCTTTCTATCTACTCGGGGATATGTGCGTGAATATACTTTTTTTACTTTTTATTTTCAACCTATTCTTAAGGCCGCTTGTACATTTTTGAGTTATCTTTTTTTTTATGATATTGGAAGGCAAACAAGCAGACGGATTTCCTGATGATATTCACGCCGCCTAGAGACACCAAAGGTGGTAATGGTGCGTTGCCAACCTGAGGCCGGGATGTTAGGCCTCGAGCAAAACTAAGTTTACCGACTACCTTACCCTCCAAACCGGAACACGTCATGGCGTTATGTCGGCAGGAATAGGTAAGGCGGTGGTACCAATCCGGGTGAGTCGCTGCGAAACTCTATCATCTAGTCAGATGTCACGGTGTTAAAAAATGTTAGCCTAGTGACAGTGACTTAGTGACAGTAAGCCTGTACTCGCCTTTTACGAGCTGCCTGGCAGGAAGGCAGCTGGTCTATTCTGCAAAGGAGCTCGTACCAACACGGGTACAACATACATGCGCCCTTGATGAAAATAAATGGTTTAATGTCTTACAAATCCAGCTTCACTTCATTTAAATATGATAAAAATGGCATACTATGAAATAATGCGTATATAACTCAAAACTGCAATCAAAGATGAAAAATTATTGTATCGAACAGACACACAGACTTTACAGGTATTCTAGAGGGTTGTGACAAACCTTTCAAGAAAGTTAAGATTTAATTTTTAAATTTAATTTGTTTAATGTGCAGGAAGCAAGGCAGGTTAGGACTATGAGGTTGGCACTCGACACTTTCTGCCTGTAAGGGATTTGGCGTGAAGATATGTATGTCTATGTGTGTAAGATTCAATGCAAAGTGAATAATAATCGGAAGATGAAAACAAAGTTTCCTTTAAGTTTACCTTCACTGACAATTCTTACATGTTGAATACTTCTTTAACAACGTCTGTATGTCTGTAGGGTATGGTAATTTACACTTTTTGATTTCGGTTTTGAACCATAAATGCATTTATCAGTTACGGATACAAACCAATGTTTGCAACGAGTTTTTACAACCATCTAGAATCCTCATTCTGGACGATTGTAAACACTGGTTTGCATCAGTTTGAAAAGTACATTTTATCCAATTTTAGTAAAAATTGGAAGATATAAACAAAGTTTCCTTCAAGTTGACCTTTGTCGAAAGACATATTTACAACCGTCTAGAACGTCTTTAATGTCGCTTCCGATGCTAATGGTTATGGCAACGTACTAATTATTGTCAGTCAATATTCTCACTTAAGATTACCATTCAAATCGCAATTGCTCCACATTTTATGTTTTTTTGCCAACATTTTGCTTTCCGAAGAAAATGCAACTATTACAGGATGAGAATAACAAACGGTTAAGTATTATCAGCTTCAACAAAAATTATTAGACATCGCTCGCATATATCTTCTTTATCCGCAATACTTTGGCGAGCCGTGAAACTTCGGAAGGTGTTGTTATGAAGTTGGCGGGATGAGCAACGCACAAAAAAACATTTTGGTCGAATGCTGGTACTTATTTAGCAAAGGGGCTTTATGTTCAGAGTCGTAAAAGCTACGGTTGTATGGCCACTTTAATTTTCCCGCACTTACCCGGCTTACATAAATGTTTGCAGGAATAACTTCTGAAGCTCCTTATTTGTATTATTCTTACGTACCTGAAACAAGGAAAAGATAAAACTTTGGTTATTTTCTCCTATTGGTAGTAAGTGCTTGTGGGCGAGATTACTGCGGGGTGACAGTTATATTAAAGGATTTCTCGTTCATAATGTATTTGTATTGGCAGAATTCGACTATTCTAATAGTACAGTAAACTATCGTCTCCATCTCGATACTGCGCATGATTTTGATGTCTCTCTGTGTGTATAAATCTATGGCATCATAACTTTTGAACGAGTGGACCGATTTCGATGCGGTCTTTTTTGTGTTGAGGCTGACGTGTTCGAGATGGTTTTTACTTGAATTACATGAAGATTTTGTTGGAGATTTGTTGTTTTTTTATTTTAGTGTTATCACCACAACGTATTGATTTTTTCATGCAACATAAATCATAAACTAAACAGATTCCTAAAAAGAGGAGGTTCTCAATTCTTACCTGTGTATTTTTGTATGTTTATTATTTCGATTTCTCCGCCTCTTTGAATGAATTTTAGTAATTTCGTTTTCGTAAGTAGAACATAATTAAGGGGTAGTCGTTATAAATTAAGTCAAGGTTAGAGAAGCAGTTTTTGTGTTATCTTTAATAATTCATATTTTTTTGGGAACCTATGACGATGAGATGAAATTGGAGTTAACTTTTTACAAGTTTATTTTGTATTTTTTATGTACTTACCTAATATATATACTTACTATCATTTTACTTATGTTTATGAAAAAATAGCTGTTTTCCTGCTACTTCGTCAGCGTAAAATAGCTACAATTTCCATACAATTTTTCATACCCTATTATAGTCTTTTGGTGATTGATTTTTGAACAAAAATACCCTATATTGGCACTCGGATCTTGACCTATACGTTTATCAAATTTCATTTAAATCGTTTGTATAGTGTAAGACAGGCAGACAGAGAGATTAGTATAGATTTACCGAGTACCGAGTCCGCTTTGACTATATTCCCAGTCCCAGGTTTGACTTCCAAATCGAGCAAATTAAAATGTGTTCTTTTAATTTCGTAGTGAACGCAAAGTTTTCTAATGAAAATAAGTGCACAAGTAGGCAGCTGGCGATAGGTTTGTTACCTATTAAAAAATGTAGGACTAAGAACTCACGGCTCGGTTTTTACCCGCGCCCGCGGCGGTTGCAGGCTCGCAGATTCCGTAGAATATAGATTTATATGCAAAAAGTAAGATCACATTTCACGGCGCGATTTTCACCCG
>NJDC01065499.1:244319-268969 GCA_002245475.1 Calephelis virginiensis
ATTTCTACTTGACTAATGGCTAAATACTAACGTGAAGGCCAAAACTTAAAGAAAGAAAAGAAAAAAGAAAGACAGGCAGACAGAGAGATTAGTATAGATTTAGCGAGTACCGAGTCCGCTTTGACTATATTCCCAGTCCCAGGTTTGATTTCCAAACGAGCAAATTAAAATGTGTTCTTTTAATTTCGTAGTGAACGCAAAGTTTTTTAATGAAAATAAGTGCACAAGTAGGCAGCTTGCGATAGGTTTGTTACCTATTAAAAAAAAATAGGACTAAGAACTCACGGCTCGGTTTTTTCCCGCGCAAGCGGCGGTTGCAGGCCCGCAGATTCCGTAGAATATAGATTTATATGCAAAAAGTAAGATCACATTTCACGGCGCGATTTTCACCCGCAGCGCATACGGTTGTTCGTGGTTCCCGCGGCAGCGGTCGTCTGCCCGTTAATCGTGCGGGCGGCGATTTCCCGTCGCCTCGGCGGGTTGCATTGGCGCGCGGGCGCGGGTAAAAATTGCCCCGTGAGTTTGGTCTCTTACAATGTCAGAGACGTCAATTTTCTTTGATCAGTCATTCCGTCGACCAATTTCTAATACTATATTGTGACTTAATGCGAGATAAAATGTTAATTGACATCTCTGAGTGCGGCCGTAAGCACTTACGACTAATCGTAAATAGCCTGGTTATATGCTCTACCATCCTCTTCAGGAATAATATGGACGTAAAGGTACTAACTAAAATGAAAGATATTTATGTTTATTTTAAAGCCTTAAAAAATACCTTGTAAAAGAGAGACAAGTTGGATAAAGGGTAAAATAAAGTATATTGTAAAAAAGTACAACTGTTATTTAAAAGCGTGTCTCTCAGTCTCTACCTAGACTCTACCCATAACTATCTTTTATCATAAAAAAACCTATTCTAGTAGACATCGCCAGCAGCCAGAACTTTGTTTAATACAACAAAAAAAATAGTCCAAGCTTTGACAATCAAACAGAGATTGTAGTTCAAACTTTAGCAATTAAACAAGTATTGAAACCTAAGCTTTGGCAACTAAAAAATATTACAGGCCAAGCTTTATCAATTAAACAAATTGTAGCTTAAGCTTTGGCAGTTTGTCAAAGATTGTAGTCCAACCATTGACAATTAAATAAATTTTGGAGTCCAAACTTTAGCAATTAAAAAAATATTGTAGCCCACGCTTTGGCAATCAAACAAATATTATAGTCCGAGCTTTGGCAATTAAACAAAGATTGTAGTCCAAGCTTTGGCAATGACAAAAATATTCTAGTCCGAGCTTTGGCAATTAAACAAAGATTGTAGTCCAAGCTTTGGCAACTAAATAAAGATTATAGTCCACACTCTAGCAATCAAACAAATATTGTAGTCCAAGCGTTGATAATTAAACAAATATCATAGTCCTAGCTTTGGCAATTAAACAAAGATTGCAGTTTTACCTCTGGCAATCAAATAAATATTGTATACCAAGCTTTGGCAACTTAACAAAAAAGGTAGTCAGAGTAGGACAAAAGACAGAAATAAGACAGCTATTATCATCTTAGGTTGGCTTAGAATATACGTCGTCGTCATCAAAGCTCTGTAGTCTGTATTATTGTCGTATTTGTGATAATATTGGTATTTCTATAACAGGCTTTCACTAGATAATTAATTTGACATCAGTTGTATTTGTGATTTTGGTGAAATTAATACGGGATTGACGATGAGGGATTTGAAGCTCTAATGAAGTGGATTGTAAGCAACCAGAAGAAGTAAATAGACGGCACTCGATACAGTCAATAGTATAAACATGTAAACATTTAGTTTTAATTCAATAATTAAATAATCATACAAATATTTTTGCCCGCCTCGTTGGTCGAGTGGTAAGCGTACACGCATAACTATACCGACCAACCGCGAGGCTCGGGTTCGATTCCCGACGGGGGCAGGCATTTGTGTGATGAACATTTAGATGTCTGCATTTCCGGGTCTGGATGTTTATTTAACTTATTCTGGTATCTATTTAAGTATTTCTATGAATTAGTATCGTTCACTAACACCCATTTTTTTATGAGATTGGAAGGCAAACAAGCAGACGGATTTCCTGATGGTAAGAAATTCTCGCCGCCTAGAGACACTAAAGATGGTAATAGTGCGTTGCCAACCTGAGGTCGGGATGTTAGGCCTCGAGCAAAAGTAAGTTTACCAGCTACCTTACCCTCCAAACCGGAACACGTTATGGCGGCAGGAATAGGTAAGGCGGTGGTACTAATCCGGGCAGTCGCTGCGAAACTTTACCACCTAGTCAGATGTCACGGTGTTAGTGATGGTAAGCCTATACTCGCCTTTTATGAGCCGCCTGGCTGAAAGGCAGATGGTCTATTTTGCAAAGGAGCAAGGACCAACACGTTGTATAATTTGCTTACTTTGGGGTTGGATTCAATTTGTGTAACTTGTCCAGGGATATTTATTTATTTATTTATGATTAACAATATATTATTACATTTTTATCATATTTCAGTCAATCGGTTTCACTACAATATCATCATCAGGGTTAGAAGGCGCTATAAGTTGTTAAACTTTTAGCCATTATTATAATATACTTTATATACTTTATTATTATATTTAAGCCAACCGGTTTCTCTATTATAGTATCATCATTAGGGCTATAAGTTGTAATACTTTGCTCAATGTATTATATTATTATCTTTAAATCAACCGGTTTTAATATAATAGCATCACCATTAGGGCTATAAGTTTAAACAATTGATTTTACTATTATCTTTTAGCTACTCGGTTTTAATATAATAGCATCATCATAAGTAGTTTTTGGAGCCAACCGGTTTCACTATAATAGCACCAGCATCAAGGCTTTATATTTTCCACAGAAAGTCTTTGAACTTTCCACAATCTTTTATTATTATCTTTCAGCCAACCAGTTTCATAGATATAAGTATCATCAGGGCTATAAGTTGTTTTAGCTAAAAGATAATATAGTGTGGAAAGCACAAGTAATAATAATAAATTGTGTCTAGAATGAAATTCCACCAAGCGCCGCGATAAACAGTATATAAACTATGTTCTAGGTTAATTCGCAAAACGATTCCTTTATATCATAAGATACTTTACCTCAATATCATGAAGCTCCGCTCAACTAAAATAGAAACCGTCGAATAAGACGTAAAGAACGAAGATCCCAGAAAGTCATAGTTGGCCTTAGACCTGATTGAAGCGTTTAGAATTCCTTACATAAGCGTTCTCGTATAATATCGTGGAAGAGATCAGAAGTTAATCTATCGGCAACATTCCCCGCGTTTCGCCGGAAGGCACCACCGCGCCGATCCGCCCTCTATGGCCCGGCTGCACGCGACCGCTCCTATGTATTCAGTAACTACTTATTAATCGATCTTTTTGCAACTTTGCGCCGCGAGAATCTAACTAAAGATTTTGTTAGCTATTCGTGGTAACATTTTTTACTTGATAACTTCGTACAATGAACCTTAACCCAGTTAATGAAGAGCGACATTCATTCTACCTTTAAATAAGCTAAAGTTTCATGGTGCTCATAACAAGCCCCTTGGCAACTATTTTTTTATGGCAAAAGACAACGAACTGACACGATGCCTCCTCGATATTACGAGGATTCCTCGTAATAGATCTCTAAGACCTACAGACACCAAATACGTTATAGGTGCGTCGCTATCTTGTAGCCGGGGTACCAGGCCTAATATTTAAGTCTAGCGGCTATCTATCCTTTGTTTCAGTTATTATATTTCAAATTGAAGTGTTTTCATGAGCTCGAAGGGTATTTATTGAAAATTAACTGTGAAAAACAGAGCAAAGCTCGTAGGTATTTCAAATCGGTGGGTAGTTCAAGGCATTTTTTTTAAAAAGTTTTAGGTTCTTTTATGACAAGAGTCATCAAAATTAAAGAAAAGCAAAGCATGTCAGTATAAGCAAAAACACTTAAATGTTAGTGCTCTTTGGCTATGAAACAAAGGCGGCCACACACTGAGAAGATGCGACAAGAAATTCAGCGGGCTTGTCTTTTTTTTTTCTTATTGTATACTTATTTATTAATATTACATCACACATTATTACTAATAAGAGATTGGTTTGAGGAGCAATTCATCCCAAAAGGTTTCTGTGCCTAATACTTGCTTACTCCTGGTGGTCTATTAAAACTGGTAAGCGGAAAAACAAATAATTTAAAAGGGCAATAATTTCCAGCGCCAGTCGCCCCAAAAGAACACAGTCATAGTGGTAGGGATCTCACGTTAACATTGAATTTGTAATTTGGTATCAAATTATGAGATAAACAGCAGCACCGTACTAGCACCTCTAGCACAAACACATTTCAATTTAGAATAGTAACATCGAATTTTGAATTTGGCCAGGCCTGACGCGTTTTACGTTTTTATAAGCCTGCACATATTAAGTGTTCGCGAATCTCGTGGTAGTAAGAGACAACCGTGACCTAGGGATACCATAGATGTTGAAGGTACGTTGTTGTGCTGTCTAGTCGGCAATGTGCTGTTAAGCTGTGCTCGCCTCTTATGAGCTGACTTGCAAAGAATCAGATGGATTCGGTGGAGATGGATCGGAATCATTGGCAATCTTTCATAAAAAGATTGTACAATCACGTCACGGTAATGTGTTGACACGGTGTGTCTGGAATAGGTTTTTTGCACCTTTACTGCGCTTATCTTTTATCTTGTATTCCCCGTGTTAGTCCGGGCTCCTTTGCAGAATAGACCATCTGCCTTCCTGCCAGGCAGCTCGCAAAAGGCAAGCATAGGCTTATCGTCACTAACACCGTGACAGCCTACAAGGCGGTAGAGTTTTGCAGCGACTCGCCCGGATTGGTATCACAGCGTTACCTATTCCTGCCGCCATAACGTCATGACGTGTTCCGGTTCGGAGGGTAAGGTAGCTGGTAAAATTACTTATGCTCGAGGCCTAACATCCCGACCTCAGGTTGGCAACGCACCATTACCACCTTTGGTGTCTTAGGTGGCGTGAATTACTTACCATCAGGAAATCCGTCTGCTTGTTTGCCTTCTTATAACATAAAAAAAACAATAATCGAGAAACTATTCGAACTCGAAAGATGTCCTTGATAGTGTTAAACTAACTCAAAAGTTCAGTGATTTGCGGCTACATGATGCGCAATTTATGTGTGTGATAATAGATGCAAATAAGTTATGGAGCAAATATTAGTCTATCCTCGCACATAACATTTCGTACCGGTCGAGTCCGCAGTGAGCTGCTACTGCTGTTTACACATTGCCCCGGGATTCGGCAAATTAGCGTATATTAACCTACTGCTCTGTTTATCTATCATAGAAGCTAGTGAAATTTCCTACACGCGAGCTTGATACCACCCGTGCATATATCTATACACATAAGCCCTTATTAAGAAAAGTTACGCGACTTTTGATAAAAAAAATTCTTCACACCCACATCCCCGAAGAGGTATATATACACCAGGGCACCCAAAACTAGCCGCAGATACTAAGTCCCATAATGTGATGGGTGGCAAGCCTATCGCCAACTGGGCATATCCAATCCCGGGCAACATCTTTTTAATAAGAAGATTGGAAAAACCACATGTTTTTTGTTGCCTGGCCCTAGAATCAAACATGAGACCTTAAGAAGTCAAATCCAACACCTTGACCGCTAGACCACAGAGGCGATCTTTTGATCTGACGTGTAACTTCATTTTTATTAGCAAAAGTAAGTTACACACCAGATCAGCGGGCGGATAAAATTTGGCACACTTATAGTTTATGTATAGGAGAAGTGCAGAACGCTAATATATTTCAATAGTAATACTTATAAAGTACATTAAATCAAGAAATAAAACATTATCCACACTACCATGCATTTGACACACACAAGCAAATATATTGATGATAAGGATAAAAGATCACAGATGGCGCACTAAAATGTTTGGAAACAAAGAAGTTGATCTTGACAAAAGAAGATGGCATTCTTGTCAACAAGACATTAAAATTTATTATGGTCGAATTTCGACCAACTGGTGACCAATAGTAGTAGGTAATTAGGCATAGTAAAACTACAAAAATCGACTCCAAGTGTTACATTTAATACCAAATCGCGATTTGATAAATTTAATTTGATAATACTTTTGAAAGATAGCAAATGCTTCCGAAATGGTCCTACATAAATTTAATCAGCATCCTAATAGTAGTTTTTGAGTTAAATTTAATAATCTATAAATAGAAAAGAAAGATAAATTTATCTTTCTTTTTTTACAACATCGAGATTGTCTGAACTTTTTAAATACAAACGTTTCTTGTATTAGACTGACTTAATATATTTTTGTGCAGCCTTTAATACTCTGTATTCAACTTTATATATATCTTGCGTCAGAACATGTCTGATTGTTTATGTACTAATCTATGTATATAAAAGAAAGTCTTGTTAATTACATAATTTATAACTTAAGAACGGCTGAATCGAGTTTTCTAAAAATTGATGGAAGGTAGCTTAGAACCATGAGATGGATATAGTGTAATTTTTGTTCCGTTCGATCTCGAGGAAACTAGAAAAACAACATTTTAGTTTTTCCCATACAAACTGAAAGGGTAGAACGAAGTTCGTCAGAACAGTTAGTCTACAATAAAAAAAGACCCTGCGGCCTCACTGAAGATATTTCGACCGACGAAACGAAAATTCACAAGTTTCAAATTCAAATTCAAAATTCAACTTAACAATTCACAGTATGAAATGCGGCAACAACATAGAGTGGTTCATGTAAAAGAAAAATATCCTCCAAAACGAAATTACTTTAGAGAACATGAGACTGTTTTGTTCACGTGGCAGATCCTTTAAAACGTTGCCATGAAAAATTTAGCACTAAACTAAGGCTGTAAAAACCGTAGCACAGCGACGCACTGCAGATTTTTATCGCCTGATAGTTTAATCGGATTAACTATTGGCACGAAACTGTGTATGGAAATGCGAGAAAATGTGTTTCGACAATATACATTTATACATAATTATATGTGTGTATATATACATGCATACATATCTTCACGCGCAGTCCCTTACAGAGTAGGCAGAAAGTGTCGAGTGTCAAAAGTCGCGATCTTTGCACACTTGCCTAACTTCCTTCACATTTATTATCCTTTTCATACAAACATGCCGGTTTAGGAGACTCTTGACACACGTAACATAATCTATAACATATTTAATGTAAAGTCCGAACTAATACTCATTTAACTATACGAATTTTAATTTGTATCATCATAAGTCTTAAGTTTAGGCTTATGATAGTACAATAACTACAAAAATTAAAGCTCTACAATCATAAGTCTTAAGTTTAGGCTTATTATGGTACAATAAGTAAAAAAAATATACCATCTTAAGTCTGATAACTAAAAACATAAAGTATTACCATCATAAGTCTTACGTTTAGACTTATGATGGTACAATACCTAAAAAAATTAAAGTTGTACCATTTGAAGTCTCAAGTTTTGACTTATGATGGTACAATAACTAAAAAAATTAAAGTAATACCATATTAAGTCTTAGGTTTAGTTGCTTTTAAAAATTGTACAATCGTTCACCAACACTACTAAAAATGTACTGTCTAAACTTAATACACCTATCGTAAAAGTCCCAACTTCCAACATCTATTACATATTCATTCTTATATTTCTACCTATTTACTTAATCCCCAAGTTGTTGAAGGCTAATTAGGTAGCTCCGATTTTACTTGGAGATGTATTTACATTTGTTTTTATGTGAATTATTTTATGTACTTTACCTTTTGTTTCGCATGAGCAACTTGAACTAGGGTACATAATTAAATAAAGTATGAGACTCATCCCTTTCAATGGGAGGTCAAAGGGCACACGCTGACGAATCAGAACCGATAACGTGCACGGTCCGTTACTCTGGTATTTGAAGTTTTTTTTATTATAAGATAAGCTTTAATACACCTATGTCATAGAAAAGGTCGAGACAAGTACAGTAGTACTATTTAAATTATGCGCTTCGGCTATATTCGTCAAGCTTCGGAAAGTCGATTGTATTTTAAAGATAATGTAGAGCATAATAGATAATATAGAGTTGTTATTCAGCCAATTCAAAAATAAAAGTATAAAGTTTAAAAAGAGTAAATAGTTTGAAGCCGAAGCACATAATTTAAATAGTAGTACTGTACTCATATTTTTTATCCCTTCTGGAGATTAATGACTTATGTAGTTTTACATTTTATGATATATTCTCGATATATTAAACTGCAGGGTTCAGACTCCATTGTAGACGGAGGAAGACATTTATGTGATGAAATGTGTCTTTGTGTTCATTAATTAAAGTTATTATGATATCTTTATAAGCATTTCCATATACTAGTGGCCGACCATTGGGCGAAATTCGACCATTTTAATATCCAAATTTAAATATCTTGTTGATAAGAACGCCATCTTCATTTCTTAAGACCAACTACTTTGTTTCCTGAATAGTTGTTAGTGCGCCAACTGTGATCTTTTATCGTCAACATATTTGTTTGTGTGTGTCAAATGCATGGTAGTGTGAGTAATGTTTTATTTATTGATTTAATGTACTTTATAAGCATTATTATTGAAAAATATTAGCGTTCTGCTCTCTACTACATATGAACTATAAGTGCGCCAAATTTTATGCTCTTGTGTCGGCGCAATTTTCGTAAAAAGGGGTCCAAAGTTTTGGCATCAAGTATTAATACATAGATTAGTATACATATATATTAGTATCGTTGACTAACACCCATAACACGAGCATATAATTTGCTTACTTTGGGGTCAGATTCAATTTGTGTAACTTGTAAGGATCATTGTTATTACTTATTTCTACTATGGAATCGTGTTTTATTTCGTATCTCTGTTTTCCTTCATCGCAACACACGTCAACGGATAGAACAATTTTTGCAAATTCTGTTTTTGTTGTTTTAGTTATTATCAGAACTTTCTTATAAAAAAGTTCATTTTAATTCCATGTTACCATTAAAAATGTCTGTCGGATCAGATCGGATCAATTCTGTGATAAAATTGCATTACTCTAAACTAAAATCTATCCCTCGATACTATTTCATCTAAATCGTAACAAAAGGCTCTTCAAGCTTGGAGCTTTCGCATTTACATATTATTCGGTATTTCACACGGCGCCACCGACTACTTGATGCTTTTTACCTACCCCGTCCTTCTGGAGTCCGCTTGAGCTACCGATTTCAAAGAATTGTTTGTGTTTAACTATGGGTATATAACTACCCACAACTAACACCAATTTTGACCCAAATCTTAACAATGGTTAAATAACAGACAAGTGCATTTTAGCATTTGTCTCCACTAATTAAACACAAACTATTAAGAGGAAATATTCGTTTTTTTTTGTATCGAATAGGCTCCGAAATTACTGGACCTATTAGAAAAAACTTCAACCATTAGAAACCGACATTGTCCCTGTTACACTTAGCCTACTTTTTATCGCAGGAAAATGCTTCATTCCTACGGGAAAATAAGACGACGGGTAGTAAAAAGTATCCTTCTGTACTTATATTTTTTACATTACTTCCAAACGGCTGAACCGATTTCGGTCAAGTTCCGTTATAAGTGAAACCGGGTCAAATTTCATATTTGATATTTTTTATTATTATATTTTTGCATTATCAGCGATAACTAAAACTTCCAAATATTAAAAATTTTAAATAAAGAAACACTGTTTTACGTATCACTTATAATTTATAATTTAATAAATAATAGCCTACCGGTTTCGCTTATAACGGAAGAATCAGGGCTAATACTTAAAACTGCTTAGTTTAATTTGTTAATATAAATATTTTATATTATATTGATGGTATTCTGAATGACTTAAAATACTATTAGCCCTATGTCAACTACCAAATGTCTTGACCGATTGGGATGATATTTTGTATGTGTACTTTTGATGGTCTCAACTACAAGAATGCACTATGCTTACCAACCTATTTTAGATACAAATAAATAAAAATAAGTCGCCATAACGTATACGTATGCGTTATCAGAACTCTCAAACTAAATGTCTCATTTTTTAATGGTTACACCATTTGTAAAGAGGAAAGCTTTGACTGTTTATTTGTATTGAATCCAAAACTACTGGAATTATTTTAAAAATTCTTTTACCATTAGGAAGCCGACAGTATATCTAATAAACATAGGCCTCGTTATTTCAAGAAACAAATTAGAAATTATACTATCGTGGAAAGCCGGGACGGACTACTAGCTTTATTGTAATCGTATTTTTAATACTAACGCAAGAATAAGCGTTCTAATAATAATCTAACATATAATTCTAATAATTTTATAAATTCTAATAATAAGTTCTAATAATAAAAATAATCTTATCTATTACTGGCAGTGAATCCAGAAGAGCCAACACAATATACATAACGCACGTCAAAGATTGTGACGACGATACAAAACATGAAAAATGTGATTGGTTAAAAATAAAACAACATTTGCTGATGTTGTACTTAGTAAAAAAAGGAATCTTGTTTTATAATAAAAGCAGAGATTTACACAAATCATACGTTAGTGTGAATATTACACATCATTTCACAAAAAAAACCTGCGAGTGAAATAGCGTTCAGTAAGTGCCTATTCAGAAGAAAACACTGAGCTGAAAAAAGATGCTAAGTTAAAATCAATAGAGTTTAACATACAGACGGTTGCCAAAGGGATAAAATAATGTTATTCTTTTATCTTTGAAATAGTTGAATAAGTTTTTGTGAGTTATATACAGAAATAAAATAATAATTAAATTTTTATTCACAAGACGTCATATCGATAGCGAAAGTTTTTGTTATTTCTTAACCATGCTGAAATATTAATTTAATAAAATATATTTTGTTGATACGTTCTAGTTTGTGAGAGGTGAACGAACAAGCATACGTCTCTCCTGAAGATCTCCGTGTTGGTACGGGCTTCTTTGCAGCATAGACAATCTGTCTTCCTATACCAGGCAGCTCTTAAAAGGCGAGCATAGGCTTACACTAACACCGCGACATCCTACTAAGTGGTAGAGTTTTGCAGCGACTCACCCGAATTGGTACCACCGCCTTACCTATTCCTGCCGCCATAACGTCAGAGTTTGCGTTGACATGTTCCAGTTCGGAGGATAAGGTAGCCAGTAAACTTATTTTTGCTTGAGGCCTAACATCCCGGCCTAAGGATGGCAGCGCACCATTACTATTTTAGGTGTCTCTAGGCGGCGTAAGTTTCTTACCATTAGGAAATCCGTCTGTGTGTTTGCATTCCAAGATCATGAAATAAATAAATAAGAGACAACCGAGGCCTATAGACACCACAGACGGAATAGTGCCTCCCTAGTCTACTGATTACCCTACTTTCCGAAACGGAAAATTACAGGAACAACATGGGCCATTATGGCACCAGGAATCAAAGAGTATATAAATACTACGTAATAAGAGGTGGGACTTCCATAGATACATAGCAAACCCGACTTTGTATAAAGTTTACTTGAAAAATTATAACCCGTATAATTTGAAAGTAAGTATAAAGGCATTCAGATATAAGGCTGTACTGTATTTTAACCTGTGCTCGCCTCTAACGAGCTGGCTGGTAGAAAGGCACATGGTCTATTCTACACAGCGCACCCGGACCAGCACGGAGAAAGTTTATAGCCCTAACATTTTTCCGAAACCGATATAAAAAGCTAACTTTTATTGTATTTGCTACAAAAGTATGTCCAGTAATATAAACGATTTTCCCATAAATCAGTTTATAAAATAATAAAATTTAATAAAAAAATAATAAAAAACTATGTAAGAAAAGCTATTATAAAACTCAGAATATTTAGAAGACGAATAGGCAGGGAATAGCCGTTTTAATCATATGTAATTACGAGTATGTTATATAAGATGATATACTAATTGCAATAAGACTGTACTGTATACTTTACTAGCTGTTGCCTGCGGCTAGCTTTTGCCAGCGGCGTTGCCCGCGTGGTTTAATAATATTTTTTCGGGAAACTATCCTACATGTAAGTCCAAGTTAACCTCAGTGTGTTCCAAATTTCATGAATATCGGTTCAGCAATTTTTGGGATAAGGAGTCACAAACAAACAAACAATTACATAAACAAACTATCGCATTTATATCATTAGTAGGATATTTTGTATCTGATAATATTTTGTAAATTAATATCATAATTAGTTTAAAAAAGACAAGACTGGTAAGTTTCTTTCGCCGGATCTTTTCAGTGTGTGGCCGCGATTCCGTTCCGGTGGTAGCTTATCAAAATGTCGACGACCACAAGTACTATTTGTATCACCAAAGTGAATAAAGGTTTTTTCTGAATATGAACAGATGGTCCGTTCTCTACAGACCCTATCCAGCAGTGCGAAAATATAACAATAGAGACGTTAGCCTCTGTAATTTAGTCTCATGGTATAACAGCACGCTATCTCGTTCTGCGTTGTTTTGTAAGACAATTTTTTTTTATGTTATAGGAAGGCAAACAAGCAGACGGATTTCCTGATGATAAGAAATTCACGCCGCCTAGAGACACCAAAGATGGTAATGGTATGTTGCCAACCTGAGGTCAGAATGTTAGGCCTCGAGCAAAAGTAAGTTTACCGGCTACCTTACTCTCCGAACCGGAACACGTCATGACGTTATGGCGGCAGGAATAGGAAAGGCGGTGGTACCAATCCGGGCGAGTCGCTGCGAAAGTCTGCCACCTAGTTTGGTCGCTCAATGGTCGAAATTTAACCATAATAAATTTTAATATGATTTTGATAATAACGCCATCTTCATTTATCAAGACCAACTACCTCGATTCCCAACTTTATGAATATAGTTTGTGCGTGTGACCTTTTATCGTTATCATGTAATGTAGTATGTGTAATGTTTTATTTTTTTATATAAATCACTTTATAATTTATATTAAAATTTTTAGCGTTCCGCACTTCTACACCAAAAACTATAAGTGGGCCAAAAACACTTCTACGTCCGCGCAATTTTTGTAAAAAGGGGACCAAAGCTTATGCTTCGTGTAAAAATATTACGATTAAGTAAATAAAAAGCAGAAAAAGTAAAAGATGAAGTAAGTATGTATATGTTTAGTTTAATTTTCTTTATTTGTTTTAATATTTTTTTTATTTTTTGTTTTTTAATTCATTCAATAGTATATATTTAGAAGTTTATTTATCTGTACACCAAGTCTACTTATTTAATTTAGTACTTTCCTTTTACAGGTTGGCTGGAAGAAATTTCTTTTATTAGAGATAAGCTCGCCTTTTGTACTTTGTTTTTCTTTTTAGTTTTTTTTGTATCTAATATCAGTTGTGTACAATAAAGAGTTAATAATAATAAGTAAAAAAGTCCGTATCCCCGAAGAGGGAGGCAGAAGTACAACCACGGCACTCTCGACTAGCCGAAGACACCAAGTCCTACTGTGATAGTTGCCAAGCCTATCGAAAACCGGGCACATATTTAATCCCGGGTAACGTTATTTTTTATTAGAACATTGAAAACTATTTTATTTGGTTGCCCAATCCAGAGATCAAACCTAAGACCTCATTAAGTCAATAGACCACAGAGGCAATATTAATACTAAAATTGAGCAGCATATAAATAGAAACATACCTTTTATTTATATGCCTTGTCAATTAAATAACACATATTGAAAGAAGATTTTTATGTATCCTAAGCGTATACAAACTCTTAAATCACAATGTATTATTGCCGTACATTATAAATACTAAAGTATGTATATTTGTTCGTATGTTATTTTAACACGTCAAAACTACTGCACCATTTTTTTCCCGTCCGGGCTCCTTTGCAGAATAGACCATCTGCCTTACTGCCAGGCAACTCGTAAAAGGCGAGTATAGGCTTACACCGTGACATCCTACTTGGTATAAATATCCCTGGAAAAGTCATACAAATTGAATCTAGCCCAAAAGTAAGCATATTATATGCATGTGTTATATGTATATAATATGCATATATATGTCAACGATACCAATACATCGAAATACTTAAATAGATACCAATATAAATTTATTTGCCAGTTTGTCAGGATCATGAGGTCTGGCACTCGATACTCTGTGCATAACCCGTAAGGAACTTATCGTAAAGATATGTATGTATGTATAAATGTCTACTTAGAAAATATTATCATAATTTCAGACTTACATAGGCAAATATCCCCGTGTTTGTCAAGTAGAATCCCATTTGCCTCTCTGACAGACAGCTCGTAAGCACAGGTTAATTTGTAGGTTATTACTTATTACCAACAAAATCTCTGGCAGTGGAGTGTTTTGCAGCAACATGTCCTTGTATTCACCGACCTATTCCTGCTGCAATAATAACTGTATCTTGTTCCGGATCGATGGGTAGGATAGCGGTTGGACTAACACAATATGCCTTAAACCTTGGCCTCAGGACAACTACGCACCTGTATCTTTTATATGCACGGTTGTCTCTTACTATCAGTATAGTCGTGTGCTGTTCGTTAATATCTCATATAAAAAAATACTTAATCAAATAACCAGCAAAATGCATTTTTTTTTAACTTATTTTTTCAATAGCTTTAACCGTTATTTATTTAGTACTAGCCGACCCGGCAAATTTTACTTCCCTTGATATTAACAGCTACTAACAGTTTATGTGGCAAGCATTGCTTTACTCATTTTTCCTGCAATTTTCTCTAACTATCAATAGAGTCACGCTGTGAGCAAATATCTCACATTAAAAATTACTTTGCGGAATTACTAGGAAAGGTAAAAAACTTTGATTTTTCCATAGCTTTAACTGTTACCATTGTTTAGTACTTGACCTGGCGAACTTGGTTTCACTGGACATTAACAGCTACTAACAGTTGGTATGGATTAAAGCATTGTTTTTCCCAGTTCCCTGCAATTTTCCAGAGTTTTCTCTTATTAAGAATCTTCTTCTGACAATAACCAACATAACGAAAAAAATAGCAAAATTGGTGCAACGGCTGAAGCGTGATGCCATGACCAGGCGAAACGGGTATCCATCTTTATATATGTAGATACAGATTTTATGTAGTAGTTACTAGTATTATATAGCTAATCAGGGTTGCAACCAATTGCATAGCTAAAACGTATTACATATTTTATTTAAACACAGCAGCGTGACCTCAATTTACGAATAACATAATAACTTATAACTGTATCTCTAGACTTAAGTGGAATTTAAGCTTACCGCCATAAAAGTAAACTTTATATGACGTCATTATATATATATCCCTGGACAATTTACACTAATTGAATCTAACCCCAAAGTAAGCAAATTATATGCTTGTGTTATGGGTGTTAGTCAACGATACTAATACATAGAATTACTTAAATAGATACCAGAATAAATTTAATAAACACCCAGACCCGGAAATGCAGACATCTAAATGTTCATCACACAAATGCCTGCCCCCGTCGGGAATCGAACCCGAGCCTCGCGGTAAATTGATGTAGTTAGGCGAGTACGCTAGCCACTCGACCAACGAGGCGGTATATGATAACGGAAAAACTCAAGATACAACTTAATATATTCATTCACTTATACCAAACGTATTCAAGTTGCCTCTCGTAAAAATATAATATCTTTAAGTGCTCTAGCAAAAGGAAGTTACATTTTGCGCCACATGAACACCGTAGCGTCTGAAATGGCTCGACCATAGCCGCCGGCCAGGCCACTGTTTGCGGATAGAGGGATACCGTTTTTGTCAACATAAATAACTTATTCTCCCGGTATTATGTATCATATCATATATCCGTGTTTTTTATGGCAAAGGACAGCGGAGCACGCGGTTACTTTTACTTTTCTGCTTTTTATGATATTGGGAAGCAAACAAGCAGACGGATTTCTGATGGCAAGATATTCACGGTGCCTAGAGACACAAAAGTTGGTAATGTCGCGTTGCCAACCTAAGGCCGGGATGTTAGGCCACGAGAAAAATTAAGTTCACCGGCTACCGTACCCTCCGAACCGAAACATGTTAACGGCAAAAATTGACGTTATGGCGGCAAGAATAGTTATCGCGGTGGTGCCAATCCGGACGAGCCGCTGCGAAACTCTACCACCTAGTCAGATGTCACGGTGTTAGTGACGGTAAGTCTATGCTCGCCTTTCACGAGCTGCCTGACAGGAAGGCAGATGGTCTATTTTGCAAAGTAGCCCGGACCTACACGGTCTTGTACAGTGGGTTGATGGTTAGTCACCGTAGTCTATAGACGTCATAGATGTTATATGTATATTCTCATTAAATACTAATAACTGATCATCGGTTTAATTTACCTCCGATAGTAAAAACGGTTGTTATAAGTTTGACGTGTCTCTGTGTTTTATCTCTGGCATAATAACTTTGAAGGGACCGATTTCGATGCGGATTTTTGTTTGGAAGTTGACATGATCGAAATTGATCCTAGTTATATAAGATAAAGGTTTGGTCGTGGGTTTTTATAATAAATATTAATTTTAGATTAATTCTGTTTACATTTGATCGACGATTGTTTATTTTACTAGCAACTTGTAACAAACAAAATTATGTTTTTGTTGTTGTTTTTTTTACTTAGTTTTAATAGTAAATAATGTTACTTTAATTTACCTACATAAAAGTTTTAAATAATCTGCAATTATTAGTAGAAGCTCCGAACCTATATCGATATACACCGAGCTGATAATAGAATTAAAAATACATTTTATAATAAAATTTTATGTATTAGAAATCATATCAAAAATGGACTTTTGAAAAAATCCTGGAAAGAACATTTTTAATTATTTTAAAGAAAATATTTTTTAATACGCCAATTTTTTTTTTGCAGGCAACTGTATTTTAATTATGTCACATATCAAATATTTCACTTCAGTGAAAGAAGCTGACATCGACATACCTGTTTAAATCTGGCAACCCCACTTCTGCACATTTAATAAATTTTACACTAAAAGTCTGAGTAAAATTTTCTCATAATCTTAATATTACATACATTCGTACACACAAACACATCTTCACGCTAAGTCCCTTACGAGGTAAGCGGAGACTACCGAGTGCCAAATCTCACGATCCTGGCAGACCGGCTTCCTCCACATTTATTACCCGTTTCATACAAACAAGCCGGTTTCGGAGACTTGTATATTAATATTTTATAATTAAATAAAAGTATATTCTATCTGGGGTTTTTTAGGAACCCATTTTTAATTAATTTTATGATATGCTCAATATCTAATATGCAAAAATATATTTATATTGCAGTAAAATATTAAACAAAGTATCCAAATATTTTCAAAGATTAAAATTGTGAAACACAATAACATTTTCTACCAAATATGTGTAACGGAACATCGTTCTATCGATACAATCAAACGAATAACACATTTAATAGGAGCCTAACCCAAAAACGTCAGATTCAATAATAAATACTAAACACAGGCCTTTTCAATCGCAGTTCTCAAGTAATTGTGAGTTGTATCGGTATTCGCGGAGTTGGGAGGGCCCGGGCCACACACGACAGGAAATAGATTCCTTAGTCACATTTATGGCTAATATATTCATAGAACTTCCACAAAAATATATCACTACGCGCTCGCGTTATGTTATTTGTGTGACAGAGACGAAAATACTACTATTTGACTTGGAGATAATGTTGACTGCCTTTGCGTATAAATGACGATATTATATTTTTAACTATGTTATCACTGTCAATGTAGAGATGTAAGGTGTCTTCACGCCCATATCTCTGAAGTGGAAGGCGGAGACATAACCACGACACCTACGACTAGCAGAAGACATTAAGTCCAATGAAGAGATGTAGAGTAATAGAAGAATCGTAATTGAATTCAAGACAAACAATGTACAGTGACGGTAGGCCCGAAAGTGAAAAGATCCATACTAAGTATCTTCGATCCATATCGAAGAAGAGTTGGCAGAGGCATAACCAGGGCACCCACGATTAGCCGAAGACACTAAGTCCCACAAAGTGATAGGAGCAAGCCGATCGCCAACCGGGTTCATATATAATCACGAAAACGTTATCCCTAATAGAAAATTGAAAATACACAATTTTCTATTTCTTTTAATGCCCGAACCAGTGATCAAATCTGAAACCTCAAGAAGGCGAGTTCGACGCCGGACCGCTTGACCTTAGAGGCATACTAATCCATATTAATTTTGAAAATGTGAAAGTCTGTCTAATATTATAATCCTCAATCTGCCTGTCTATCTGTCTGTTGCTCATTCACAGCTAACCGTCTAACCGATTTTGATGAAATTTCATGTGTTTTCAACTAAAGATTCAAGTTCAAACATATGATAAGGTTTTTTTCCAAAAAGTAGCCCATAGAGGACTATAAGTGCATTTACGCTGACGAAGTCGCGGTCACACAGCTACTAGTACATTTATTAAAAAATACGGGATACCTGGGATTAGTGTAGAGTAACATTGCAATCAGTACCGAATTGCAGTCAAGCAATGTTCAGTGTAGGTAACTAAGATAGGTGAAAAAATATAAATTCACGGGGCTGTAAATATTGAACAACAAATATAATAAACCATATAAGTACATAAAAAATATGTCTAATATACGTATACGTATTTGTATTGGGACACATGATTATTTCATTTCATTTATTATGAATTTATAAAGACGGCGACAACATTAATGTAATCTTCTTACTTATTGTATCTCAGCCGCCTCTTTGGTCGAGTGGCTAGCGTACACGCCTAACTACACCGACCAACCACGAGCCTCGGGTTCGATTCCCGACGGGGGATGACATTTGTGTGATGAACATATAGATGTTTTCGGGTTTGGGTGTTTATTAAATTTATTCTGGTATCTATTTAAGTATTTCGATGTATAATAAATAATTGATTAACACCCTTAACACAAGCATATCATTTGCTTACTTTGAGGTTAGATTTAATTTGTGTAACTTGTCCAGGGATATTTATTTATAGCCTTTAATGCACTTAAAAATGTAATACAAATTTCAAGTCAGTCTATAGCTTCTGTACTATTTTAAACTACAACAAAATCCAGATCCGAGCAAATTATTTTTTTACATATTTTCTGTACCAATTGTATTTTTTTTTATGTTATGAGAAGGGAAACAAGCTGACGGATTTCCTGATGGTAAGAAATTTCCGCCGCCTAGAGACACCAAAAGTGGTAATGGTGCGCTTTCAACCTGAGGCTGGGATGTTAGGCTTCGAGCAAAAGTGAGTTTACGGGCTACCTTACCCTCCAAACCGGAACACGTCATGACGTTATGGCAGTAGGAATAGGAAAAGCGGTGGTAGCAATCTGGGCGAGTCGCTGCGAAACTCCACCATCTAGTCAGATGTCACGGTGTTAGTGATGGTAAGGCTATGCTCGCTTTTTACGAGCCGCCTGGCAAGGAAGGCAGATGGTCTATTCTGCAAAGGAGCCCGGATCAAAACGGGGAAAATGTAATTGTATTTTGTTCGTTTATTAGACAAATCCTTAAAGCATAATCAAGGAAAAACAAGTTAAATGACAACTTAAATAAGCCAAAAGAATTGGATTTTCAGTTGCTTTTTAGTGCGTAAAAGATAATGTTTAGAGCTCCTAAGGGAGTAGTTTGGAGAATATATTATGTGGAATGAGGAGTACGAGGGAGTAATAATAGACGTTGTTGCTCTAAACTGCGCTTCTAACCTTAAGCAGCTGTTGTACTCACGATACAAAAAAAAGTGGCAAAAAAAGTTTTGTGTTCGTTTATCTATTTTAGGGATTATTTTGATGTATCAATATACTAACACTCGAGAACGACTGAATCGATATGGTTAATTTTCGTTTTGAATTATTTGTTCAAGTGCAGGGAAGGTTTGAAAAATGAGAAAAAAGGAAAAACTGCAAGGAAACTAGGGAAAACAACATTTTCATTTTCCCATACAAACTGAATGGTCGGAACAAAATTCGCCGAAACAGCTATTAGAAGATAAATATAATAGAGAAAGGTAAATCCATCTGAAAAAACCTATAGGCTACGTTTATCTCTTACCATCAGGAGTGCCATGTGCTTGATCACTGCCTTACCCTATAAAAGCACAAGTAACTTTAAATACTTTACAAATCAGTACATACATGGAATTCCATTTAAAAACCCGACCAACATGCAGTTGGTTGAATTTATTTCGAGTTGGCATGTTGATGTTTTTCTCTTTGTTGGTCGGGTTGTCAGTGGAGCGGGTGCACCACGGCGTGATCGCGCTCGTAAGGCATCTGATAGGGGAGCGGAAATTGTGCGACACGTCGCGTGCGCGCCGCCTGTGTGTGACGTACACTCATTCGCTTATAATTTTATTTCGCTATACATTGCTCGTCCATTGAGACTTAGTATTTGGGAAAACGAAAATAGAGTTTCAAAAGCTTTTCATAGAGGAGACCATTGACTAGTATAATAAAAGAGAAGGCGTAGGTATTATTTTAAATACTCATCGTTGTCATGATAAGATAGTCGACAAAATTGCGGAAGGAGTTTAACTTCGCAGTTTCAGATCTTCATCATAGCGGCAGTCGGCATTTTTTCCATAGGCAAACCAACGGACTTTCTGATATAAGGAACACGCATCGCTTACGAACACAAAAGATTCTAATGGTGAATTTCCAATATGAGTCTGGGATTTCACTACCTACCCTTAAGCATCATCTTGACGGTTGAAATCACGCCCCAATCACGCCTTCCAGAAAGGAGACCTTGATGGAAACTTTGTTTGAAACATCAAAATTTGGATTAAACCTACGTTCCACTCGGATGCAAACCAATGTTTACAACCAATGTCTTTGTTTGTGTGGAACCCCTATTACCTCTCAACCGCAATATTTGTTTAAGCGTTTTTGTACGGTTGTAAATATCGGATTTGCATACGTCTGGATGGTAGATTTAATTCAAATTCAGTAATAATCAGTAACAAGGATTCTTCTAAGGTTGCTTTCCTGCAAGGCAACTACAATCGTCTAGAACGTCCCTAAGCACTGACGTTCATTTTGTGCGTTTATTGTTAACTATATCATGCAATTAAAAGAGTTAGTAAAAAGAAGCACTGTGGTTTGTAAAATCCATCTAAACCGTAGATTTAATCCAAATTTAATAATAATCGATCCATGGAAACAAAGATTCCTTCAAGGTTGCTTTTCATGCAAGGCTTGTTTACGGCCGTCTAGAACGTCTCTAAGCTATACGTTCGCTTTCTTTTGCATTTAGTGTTCGCTATTTCATGTGATTAAAAGAGTTAATAAAAAGAAGCCCCATGTTTTTATAAACAAGAAATGGATTTAATTATAATGGGGCAAAGAAGTGAACCGTGCGGGGTCTTGGTAGAAGGATGGAAGGGGGTGCGATTAAATCGCAGGCGTTTCGGCATGTTACCGGAAGTGGGTCAAGCCGCGCCGCCCGAGCTATTTATTGCGTTTCCGTCTGAATTGCAATAGATATCCACGCTAAATAACGCCATATTAATTATCCCCTCTTTGGTCTAGCTTTCCGGCTTGGGAATTGACTTCATAAGGTACCAGGTTCGATCATCGAATAAAATTTCCCAATAAAAATAACATTGCCCGGGATTGGATATGCGCCCAGATAGATTTGCCACTTATAACACTGTGGAACTTCGTCTTTCCACTTTAACCGTAGATGTGTCTCCGCCTCTTTCTTCGAGGATACGGTCGTGAGGCTATTAATTAACGATACCGTAGAAAAACGCTACCGCAAATAGACCGAATAGAAATTATTTATGATTGAATAGCAATGTAATGCTCAAAGAAAATTAAAGGAAAGCATACCGTCGGTGGTCGGCTTCGCGAACTCCACGGGCTTCGGAGAGAGCCGTACCATTAAAAGTTCTTTTTGTTTGATAGCGCCTGCCGTTCAAACAGGCTAAGTCTTAGTCGCTCAGCAATTACAGACGAGTGCCTTTAAATGAACCGGGCCCTCGAGCACGGTGCATCGCTTCGCATCCGACTGCGCCCACTCCGCCATTATGCCGTTTCCACCCAGTATTAATTTGATTTCAAACGATTATTGCGCTACGTATACAAAACGGAGTGATTATAAAAATGCACAGTACTCGTCTAATCGATTTTCTGTTGTTCGAAGTTTTTTGAAGCGAAAACTTTCTTAGCGGCGTTGCGCACTTTTTTGGAATGGGTAAAAACTTTTAAACTCGCGTCAGGACACGTGACTTGATCGAAAATTCGTAAGACGATGCTGGGCGTTTTCGCGAATGTTCGTGTTGTCATGTTTGTGTACGTTAAGCGCAATAAATGAATATTGTATTCTGCCACATAAATTATAGTACTTTTATACTGATAATTAAAGCAATTCGTGTAAAATTGTTCCCTAACTATTCATAAATATCAAAAATGCACAACGTTAACATTCAAGTTTTCACTTCTGCCGGCACTCGCGGAGTGCAACCCGTTTTTTTGTCATAGGATGGGCGAACAAACATGTACTTCTTCTGGTGGTAAGCTATAACCATTGATAGACACCATAGAATGGTGCGTTAATATCTCATGGGTGAGATCTTAGACTTAGAGCCACTAACTGCTACAGCCTGCATTGGTATACTTGGCGTTGACATTTCGAGTGATGTTCAATTTCGTGGTAATCTGGAGAAAAAGGCTAAAAAAGTCTCTAAAAAACTTAGTGTGCTCAGTAAAGCGAGACAGTATTTCAAGCCGACCCATCGCTTACAACTATACATAGCACAAATTCGGCCTCATATGGAGTACTTTTCTCAACTCTGGGCAGGGGCTTCACAGTACCAGCTCCTTCCGTTTGACCGCATTCAACGTAGAGCCATTCGAATTGTCAATTACCGTGCAGTTACCAATCATCTTGATTTCTTGGCGCTGCGTAGATATGTTGGGTCCATCAATGTTTTCTACCATGGTTATTATACTATATATATTATATTATATATACCATTATCATGGGGAATGTTCTGAGGAATTATTTGGTTTAATTACAGCTGCTGATTTCCACCTTCGCACTTCGCGACAGAGTTTAAAGTATCATGCCCATCATCTTGATGCGTGGCGATCTACAACTGTGCAATTCCGAAGACATTTTTTACCTCCCACAACACCTTTATGGAATCAGTTATCGAGGGCGGTATTCCCAAACAACCACGACTTAGGGACCTTCAAGAAAAGAGCGTACTCATTCCTTAAAGGTCGGCAACGTGTCTGTAATACTCATGGTGTTGCGGAAGTCCGTGGGCAGCGGTGATCACTTTCCATCATGTGACCCGCTTGCTCGTTTGCCTCCTCTTGTATATAAAAAAAAGAGCCCCGAAAACCTTGGTTAAAAATTTGGAGCAGTTTAAGATGTTTAGTTAATAGTTTGCTTGGGATACTTTTCGCTGAGATTAAACATTCATTCGGACCTAGTTAAGCAAAGTAGTTTCAAAAAGGTTTCTAAAGACTTTCGAGTTATTTTAAAGGAAGAGCTTAGTTTTGTTTCATTCAAAACAAATTGTAATTGTAAAAATGTAGTATTGTAACATATTTACTTGTAATATGTTCATCTTACTAACCTTGTAAATATCTCTGTTTTATTATTTTCTGTTTTACTATTCATATTTACTTGTAATGAGTACATCTTTCTAACCGTGTAAATATCTTTATGTTTTGACTTCTAGTAATATTGTGTCACTTATGATTGTTATTGTTTCTGTTTTTACTGTGTTAATCACAGTTTTTCTCTTCAATAATCCTTTTAAATCATTGAAATACACTAAAATTTAAAATATTTGACATCTTCAAACGTTTAGGTGACGTCAAATTTCTAATCGACCAATCAGATCGAGTAATTTTAAATTGTGAATTCCGGAACAGGTCGCGCCGGTATAAAAGGGGGACGATACAGCCATCTGGGTATTCTATTTCTGGCATAAGTCGACGGAACTGAAGATAAGAAGAAGTCAAGGAAGAACTGCTGCCTGCCACTTGCTATCTGGTGCTTGCTGCCTGCTGCCTGGTACCCGCTGGACCCGAGGACCCTGAACCGGCGGTAGCTGCCCCGCCGGTGTACTTCTCAGGCCACCTTCCCAGCTGCCCTCTTCTACTGCTTCTCCTTTCTGCTGAGGGACGGTGCCAAGAGTTCCCTCTACTCCAGCTGCTGTGGCCTATAGCAGCGGTCCTCCATGCTCCCCTTCGTGCTCCCCTCCGTGCTACGCTCCGTGCTCCGTCGACCAGTCTTTGAGCCACCAACGTATCCCACGCCTATCTATTTTCCCTTTTCTTTAGCCAGCAGAAACTTTTATAGTGTACAGTGCACAGACCTTTACTGAGACTTTTATTTTAATTTTAAATATAGTGTAACTTAGCTTAGATTTTTATTTAAAACTCCTCAAATCAACAGGGTTCCCTACCAACAGCCAAACTTAAGCAAGTTTGACTGTTTGTTTATTTTTCTGTTAACATAGTGGTGGGTGGTAGCTAAGCCACCCCCACTACGTTACAGTATCATAAATTGATACTATGTTTAATGTGTTTTTTTTTATTGAATCAGGCGTTACTTTGCGGAAATCCATTATAAAAGATGTAAAATAAGCCTTTATTTTGCTAATTCCGCGTAAGCAGTGTAACCGTTGTGGCAAA
>NJDC01065499.1:269013-302149 GCA_002245475.1 Calephelis virginiensis
ATTTGGTGTTCTCTGTGGTGAGTGCTTCGACAAAGTTGGCGAAGGACGTGACAAGTGGTTTTGTTTCCCGTGTTCGGACTCTATTTGTGATCTGGTCGCGGAGGTGGGTACTTTAGGTAGGGTTGTCACATGTAAAGAACGTGACAATTTATATTGTTTCCCGAGCTCTTCCTATAGTCGTGTTCTGGTCGCGGAGGTGGGTGGTGGGAACGTCAGTTAGGCTTGTCACATTCTGTGTCATTTGGAGGATTATTTGCCACAACGGTTACACTGCTTACGCGGAATTAGCAAAATAAAGGCTTATTTTACATGTTTAATGTGGTTCCGAAACTGGTTACCAACAAAACCTTGAAAGGGGGTTTAAATTAACTGGATTTTTTTGGAATTAATTCCTATATGGCTACCATACACATATCACATAATGGGACTTAGTGTCTTTGGCTAGTTGTGGGTGCCCTGGGTGTGCCTCTGCCTACACCTTCGGGAATATGGGCGTGAAGATATCTTTTTTTATATTTATGACAGTTTCCCTACAAAAATGACGGTTTTCTCATACTCAGAGCTATAACAATTCTATATTCAGGATTTACCGTATTTGGTTATCTAAACAACAAGATTTCACGTAATGAACAACTAAAACACGTGCTAACATTTTTAATTATTTATACGGGATACTTACGATCTCTTTTTATTTTATTTGTCGATATTTCGGCCTAGTTGCATATACCGTGGTCACGACGGGACTACGGCGGCGAGCTGTAACTTTTGACAGGAGGATCTATTGACAGATAAGCCTGTCAACCCTCCGTCTAATTCTTTTTTTTTTGAACGTCCTTGTCACTATCAGTTCTGGACACTATATCGCGACACACAACACTAACTATGTCCCTACACTTTACGGCACTTTTTATAACTTTAGCCCGGCACCGATCAACAATTGGATCCCACGCCTGGGCCAACTTAAAACCCTCTTCCCTATTGAAATTATTTGATGTGTTTCGAATTTCAATAGCTTTACGTACTAGGCAAGGAATGTAGTGGGATTCTGTAGAAACTATTTGTGGACTATGTAGTTCTATCCAATGGTTGGTGGACGACTCTAAAAATGTTCAGCAGTAGCAGATTTCTGAGGGTCACATTTTCTTGATTGCGCTGATATGCTCTTTAATACGTGTTGAAATAGTTCGCTTAGTTTGTCCTACGTACGAACTACCACAGCTGCAACTAACCTTATAGACACCTGGGCACTGGTATGGTATGCTTAAATATATGGTATGGTATATGGTACCTTTACGTGAGCGAAGATAAGCTATGATTTTCTTTTGGGCCGAAAATATACTTATTATATTGTATTTACGTACCAGGAGTCTGCCAATTTTACTCGTTATGCCACATAGGTATGGCAAAAATGCTGCGCATTGCTCGACGGTGCTACGACTTCTAGGTTTTACGGAAATCATTACATAATAAGTTTTACGGATTTAAGTTTAAAATCTTCTAAAACACGTGCTACCAGAACTACCTAGAACTCTCCACTTCTCGAATTGTAAATCATGAAAGTAAATTTAATTATCATCAAAAATCGATTTTTACACCTGCCCTCTAAGAAACATGGGCCGCTAATTATCTGATCTTTCTTAAAGATCTTAATGGTAAAATTTATTTTAGTACATATAAATATAAAGAAAGTAAAAAAATCACATCAAGTTAACCAATGCTTTTGTGACATTCCAAGTACAAGAGAACTCATATTTCATGTAATTTACACGAAAATGTCGGCTTCAGACACATCTACGAGAAAAAAGATTTATATTCATGTATTATTCATTTATGTGTCTTCGAATGTTTGCACCACCACGAAATACGTGTTATTTTAGAGAGAGAACGATAATGATGTTTGTCGTAAAAGCCGTTCGATATCTACGAGTACTTTCAGAGTTCGAAGGGAACGAAGGAAGTTGTAAAAATTTAAGCACAAATTACCTTTCCGTTGAATTTAGAAATACCTGCAATAATTCTTTTAAAAGGAAAACCTTAAGATAACATAACAAAATTTTTTAGTAAAAAAAAGTATCTTGAACACATCTAATGCCGAGCAACGCAATTTTTATTATTAAATTCATTAAAACAATTTTTGTTTTAACTGCCAGACCCGGAGTTCTAATTCAGGACCTCAAGAAATCAAGTCCAGCACCAGGCCGCTCATAAATGTGATAAATTTTTTTTCAGAAAAGTTAGCAAAAGAAAGCAAAAATTTAGTCAAGCAAAACAATCAAAAAAGGATTAATTGACTAAATATCGCTGGACAAATTTCACAAAAGTTAACTTAACCCCAATGTAAGCAATTCATACTCAATCGTTGCGAAATGAATTCCAAGAAGTTAGCATTTTAATTTTAATATATATATATAATACTAATAATAGTAGCGAGTCTGGACCAACATCTTAAGAGACTCGCTCTGCAACACTGCAAGATACTTTAGCAGTTACAGCTGGTAAGTGTTTTTGGTCCAGGGAGGCACTGGGTTCAAAACTAAGGTTTGTGTTATAACTGGTAAGTATTTCTGATCCCCTAAACCTGGGTTATAGGGCACCGTTAAAAAATCAAGTCGCAAGGGCGTCACAGATGCACATAAGTTAAGGAATGCACAGTGCAGATAAGTTAGGGAAACCCTGGTTTAAGCAATTATTTGTTTAAGTTAGAAATTTTAAGTTTAATCATTTTAAGGTATTCTCAGGTGATAAAATGTTAAAGGGAAGTTTTTTTTTATATGAAGTCAGCGAAAAAGCGCACGGCTCTAATGGTAAGAGATAACCGTGGCCTATAGACATCATAAATGTTACAGGTGAGTCCTGTCCGTCGCCGTCCTGAGACCGGGATGTTAGGACTGTTATGCAAGTCTAGTCGTGCTCTCACTTCTTCCACATTTATTCTACCCTATCTTCTTCTGACTAGAAAGGAAGGTACTTATCTTAATTTGAATTATAGTCACAGTGTAATAAAGACTACAATACAAAATAAAATTTGGATTACTTTATTCCACGTTCATTCATATTACGGGCCAAGAAAGGCTATTTTTGTTCACCCAGTGGGGTATTTTTTTCTGACATTAAAACGTTTTGTAATTTTTTTTCTGTTTGTGTTAATTACATATTTAAAACTTCTAGATTAAATTACTTTCAATTAAACTTTTACTGTTTTTAACAAACAAGTTAAACTTAAAATTTGAGTTACGAGTACATAATCAACATTTAGGTTCAGTACTAAATCTCAAATAAAATACAAGGCGCAATTGCAGGCAAAGTTGCCAATTTTGACTATAAAATATTATGCCTTAGCCAAACCGGCAAACTTCGTATCGCGGGACATTAACACCTACAAACAGTTTGACTAGAAAAAATAAAGCATTGTTTTTCCCATTTTCCCTACAGATTTCCTGACTTTTCTTCATAAGACTCTTCTTCTGACAATAACTAATTCAACAAAAAAGGAGTTAACAAAATTATGAATCCGTTCAGGCGAAATGCGATGACCACGCGAACTGTGCCACATTCATTTTTATATATATCGACTAGCAGTTCTTTCCCGCTTCGCCCAGTTGGATAAATTTCTATGTTATTATAAAACTTCCTCTTAAATCACTCTTTCTTTCAAAAACAACCGCATTAAAATAGTGATGTATGCGGATTCTAATGTGGTTCAGACAGCGGAACATTGGTAATTATAAGTTATCGCTATCTTCTTTCAACATAAAGTAATAGAAAGACACAGAACAATTTTAGTGCTGTCAGATTAGTGTCAGATTAGTCGCCTCTGTGGTCTAGCGGTCCGGGTGTTGGACTTGACTGCACGAGGTCCCGGGTTCGAATCCCGGGTCGGCCAACAAAAAGAAAATTGGATTTTTCCAATTTTTCTGATAAAAAAAAATGTTGGTCGGGATTGGAAATGTGCCCGGTTGGCGATAGGCTTGCCACCTATCACATTGTGGGACTTAGTGTTTTCGGCTAGTCGTGGGTGCCCTGGTTGTGCCTCTGCCTACCTCTTCGGGGATATGGGCGTGAAGATACTTACTTACTTTTTTAGATTAGTGTGTGCTTGACATTTTTACAGATGTTTAATCCGTTACTCGGAAAATGTTGATTAAAACTACACAGTTTGACAAATCCGGATTTAATCTAACATGCCTGAAATATTCTATCTCTGTTGTATTTGTTTTATTTGATAAAGATAGCATGCATCTAAAAAAAGTTTAGTTTGGGAACAACAGAACCACTACCTTTGTTTAATAGTATGTAAGGTCAATTTAAAAGATCACATTTGACTGTTAATCGAAATTTGACACTATGTCTTTGTAATAAAAATTATTTAATTGTTTAATATTGCAAATTTGCTTTAACCTTTCCATTTTCAAATACATATTATTTATGTACTAATGTCAAATAAATGCATTTTTGTTTTATTTTGACAAGTATTTTCAGAGATTGACATTTGTAACATGTGATAAAATAATTTAATAATTGACGCTGCTTTAGTGATGTATAATTAATTTTGTATTTTAAATAAATACCATATCTTTTCGGCGAGTCTTAAATTTTCTACAGTGTTAAAGGCGGAGAATTTATATCAGTGCAATAAAAGGTTACTAACTATTCGTTAGTAATTACTCGGCCGCGAAATACAAATAAATTTGCGATGTTTATGAGCTCGTATTTAGCTTCTATACGTCCACTATTTTATTAGGTCATTTAAGATATGTATAAAAATTGTGTTATCAGTTGAATCATTGTGTTTTGGGAGGCAGGGCTAAAAAGAGTCAGAACTGAATTTTGTAGCAGGTAACCTTTTGTCTGAAGTGAAATCTATTATGTATTAAAAAATAAAGATAATAACCTAACCACCTGAAACAGTGTTTAAATGAGAGCATTTCTACCTATGTATTTCAAATTTGGAATAAACCTTTTATTCTAACGACAATGCATAACCAGTATTCTTGTAAATCCAAAATGGCCGTCGCAACAAAATGGAGGATTAAATATTTTTGTGAAATCTATTCTACCCCTCAACTGTCTCCGCCATAAAGCGCTAATCTAAACCCTTACCATGAGTTTACGGCGCTATATTCGCTAACGTCTTTACAAATCATTTTGTAAGAAAACTTTGAACAACCCTTCTACTGGTGACTAAGAGAACGCCATTTTTAGAACAAAAGCGCTGTAGATTTCGATACGTGAATTTCGGATCGTAATCTACAGCAACCCATGGTAAAGGCTCTGATGATGCAATAGAAAGGTGGTCTGAAATTAAGATAGTGCTTTTAGGAACAGCCTTTACAAATAAAAGATTGTTACAAATAAAAAATATTACGTTAAAAACTTATTTAAAAATCAATTTATTCGTACTAGTCGGCACTACTGATACGAAACGATAGTTTTTAAACCACATCCTTTTTTAAAGTACTTGTATATGAGTAAAAAATACATATGAAAATTTCATCTTCATACTTTTTTTTTACAAAATTCACGCCGCCTTGAGACACCAATGGTGGTAATGGTGTGTTGCCAACCTGAGGCCGGGACGTTAGGCCACGAGCAATAGTAAGTTTACCGGCTATCTTATCCTCTGAACCGGAACACGGCAGCTTACTATAATTAAGGTGACATAAATAGATAAAATCTATGCTTGCTATCGTCGGCACTAGGTGGAATTCCATTGTTTACACACTTTTTCGTGGTAAAACACTTATACTCATTCAGTACATCACCGCTGTATCATAACTCTTGGGGAAGAAAGGTTCTCGAGTGGCGGCCCCGCATCGGAGGACGTAGTGTTGGAAGACCTCCCACCCGGTAGACTGATGATTTGGTCAAAGTCGCGTGGAGTCGCTGGATACAAATGGCTGGTGACCGTGACTTGGGGGGAGGCCTACTTCCAGCAGTGGACGTCCTCCGGCTCATGATGATGATGATGACTCATTCAGTTCAGTATATGGTGGATCAGTACAAGTGTTTTACTATGAAAAAGTGTGTATACAATGAAATTTCACCTAGTGCCGACGATAGCAAGTATAGATTTTATCTATTTATGTCACCTTAATTATAGTAAGCTGTCGTGTTCCGGTTCAGAGGATAAGACAGCCGGTAAACTTACTATTGCTCGTGGCCTAACGTATAAGGCAATGGATACTTACCGAGCAAGTTGCTGCGCAACAATTTACCCTCCCCCTGTCCAGGTCCGCTAAGTAGAATAGACCATTTTCCTCTCTACCAGGCAGCTCGTAAGAAGCGAGCACAGGTGCAAATCGTCGCTTATATTACAACACCGCGAATATGCATTTTTGCTACTATACGTTTGTGCGAATTCGCGGGGTTTACTCCTATGTCAAAAATCGACAAATGATAACATTGGCTGTAATACATTTTTTGAAATTACGGCCTCTTATTAGCCGCTTTATTAGGATGTTATTGGTCGAAAACACGTAGAATTTGTTTCTTTATCCGGCAAATTAAAAAAAAGCGTAACGTAAAAAATTCATATTCGCGGTGTTGTAATATAAGCGACGAAATATTAGTCAGTACCAACATGACCACTGGTTGTAGAGTGCTGAGCAGCAATTTCCCAGGGTTAAATACCACCGTTTTAACTATTCCAGCTCCCACAATGACTTTGCCATATTCCGGTTAAAAGGGTGGGGAGGCCAGATTTCCATAAAATGCCTTCTATCCCAGCCTCAGGACAGTGACGCACCTATAACATCTATGGTGTCTAGACCAGATGTCTCTTACCAGCAGCCGAGTACTTGTTCGCTGCCCTCTAACATTAAAAAGATGTTTTCAGCACAGACGTAAAGGTACCCAACAATTTATATCGTACTAGCGGCCCAGTGAGTGCTTCGCTACGTATATGACCACATATTAATAAATAAATAAATAAATAATAAATAAATATCCCTAGACAAGTCACACAAATTGAATCTAACCCCAAAGTAAGCAAATTATATGCTTGTGTTATGGGTGTTAGTCAACGATTCTAATACATAGAGATACTTAAATAGATACCAGAATAAATTTAATAAACACCCAGACCCGGAAATGCAGACATTTAAATGTTCATCACACAAATGTCTGCCCCCGTCGGGAATCGAACCCAAGCCTCATGGTTGGTCGGTGTAGTTAGTCGTGTACGCTAGCCACTCGACCAACGAGGCGGTCAAATTGGCATATTGACACAACAAAACAAAAAAAGAAAAAAAAACAACTGAAAAATGTTTCAATATGACAGCACAATCCCCATCTGAAAAGTTTCTATGTGACAGAAAAACACCCGACATTAACAAAATGATCCGCCATTTATTGAATTCATTTTTACTAAAAATGTGATAAATAAAGAATCGCTCGACCGATTGTACGCAAACTTCACATAAACCATCTAATAAATAGTCCAAACAAAGCCTAACATTTAATTTGGATAGGTGAGCCCGTTCTTGAGTTATAAAATTACAACGAAAAGTGGCATTGATTTTTTATATACATAGATAGATAGATAGATAGATAGATTAACAAAAACGTATCCGTCATTATGACAAAATCATGGACTTGATCGTCCATAATCGTTTGTTCGCGAAGCCGGCATTGTTCAATTTCACACTCCCATTAATATCCGGTGACATAGTTGGTAATATTCCACATTAAGTTGGAGAACTCAACTCGGAAACTATATCTCAAGTCGCATTAAAATCAAACCATTGGATTTTACACGACGACACAGAGGAAATTTAAAATTGGTTTAGTTCCATCGAACGACGGAATTTAGTGAATCGCAATCTTCGGCTGTCCCAGTAATGGCTCTGAAGCTGGCGTCGTTATCTGCAAAGCCGAGTGCACACTGGAGACCTGTCCATATAATCGAGATTAGAACAGCCATGTATCAATGTGTTGGCATCGGAAGCAGCATAGCAGTGTGTGTTTCGCTTAATGTATTAAAAGTAAAACCGATATCGAAACAAATAAAGAGATGAAAAAACCCGAAACGGTATCTTAGGAATCTATGTAAATAGGAGAACTTTAAAAAGTATATTCACACTCGATTCGTGAAAGAGGCAGGCATAGGTATAATCAGGACACCCACGAATATCCGAAGACATTAAGACCCACAATGTGATAGGTGGCAAGCCCATCTTCAACCGGGCACATAACGAATCTTGGGCGAAATTGTTTTTAGAAAATTTGTCCGACCGAGGGATCGAACCCAGGATCTTATGAAGTCAAGTCCAACGCCAGACAGCTAGACTACATATTGTGCGATAAATATTTTGCATCAAATCATCAGAATTAGAAATAGTTCTCGTCGCAAAGCTTTTTTTAATTATTAAAACATTTAATTATTAAAGTATTTACGCCATACTTTAAATGATTTAAGAATTAAAAAAACGACAGAAACATAATGATACACACATTTTATTAAATACAAAATTAACAAAATTTATTCTTTTCATCGTCGGCGTTCCATTATGTACACACTTGTACTTTTCCACTAAACTATTAATTAGCTACATAGTTAACGCTGACCTTGATTACGCTGTTAAGTCATGATTATGTTAAAGGGAAATCACTTGGTGTAAGTGTAGTATTACATAATATGTTCCAGTTAAAAGTAACAGTGTTACTTAAACAGTTTATAGACTGAGATCCTGTTAACACATAAAAATTGTTACACAGTGTAAAAGGATATTCCCAAAAATGGACGAGTACGTTATAAAAGACAAAACTAGTACCTCCTCAAAATAGTGCTAAATATATAGCGAAAAACTATAAATTAATCAAGCAGCAAACCCAAATATGTTTCTTGACAAAGCATATTATGCAACGTTAAAGTAGGTATATAACTCTAAAATAAAATAGAAACAACCCTCGACAAAATCTTCATGCAATGTAGCTAGGAACCATCTCGCTCACGTCAGTTTTTTGGCCTTCTGTTCAAAAGGTATGATGCCACAGACAGCTACACACGTTAAACAGACACCCCTATTTTCCGTTGGATGTTAAAAACAAAAAGTCAATAGCGAGTTTCCTCTTAAAAAGTGCTAACCCTTTTTTAGACAAGTATAAATAATCTAATACATATAATAAATTTATATAAAGCATAACACTTCTTATCCATTAAGGGTTAGTATCAGTAAACAGTAATATAGCCTCGCCAGTTCTCATCCTATAAACTGTGGTCCACTGGAACGCGGCTGGAGTCTTACATAACGCAAGTATCAAATTTTGTAATCCCGCAGCAATAGCTAAGCGGGTTGCCTAGAATATACGCGGTGCATGTTTCTCTTTGGTAAGATTAGTGCAAAACGCGGGACGGCCCGTATATTCGATGATATTGATTTTGGAATGTGGCCAAAAAAACTCCTAGTAGCGGCACGCGTCAACTGCCTCGCTGCCCGGTCCCAGCGTCAACCCTTTCACGAATATTAAATTTTGTTTTGGCACTTCGCGAGTCCTCGATTCTCTTGTAAGAATGATCTATGATATATACTAAACACCGATCACACGTAGGATAGCACCAACAACTCACATTTTTGTTTTTTAATATTTGTTTCTAAACCTTTTACGCCTTTAGGTGAATCGTTTACGTTAAATTTTGCATATCGACGGTCAGATACGAATACAACAAAATTTATATATATGCTGACCCGGCAGACGTTGTTCTGCTATATTTGTAACGTGATTTTAGTAAAAAAAATTTAGGGTGAGTCACCCTCATCACTCTAATCACTTAGCGATATGAAAAATAGACGTTGGCCGATTCTCAGATCTACTCAATAAGCTCACAAAATTTCATGAGAATCGGTCAAGCCGTTTCGAAGGAGTACGGGAACGAACATTGTGACACGAGAATTTTATATAATATAAGATTTTTGTGATATTAGAAGGCAAACAAGCAGACGGATTTCCTGAGGATAAGAATTTTACGCTGCCTAGAGACACCAAAAATGGTAATGGTGTTGCCAACATTAGGCCGGGATGTTTGGCCTCAGGCAAAATTAAGTTTACCGTCTACTTTATCCTCCGAACCGGTATCTATCAACTGCAAGCGGTGACGTAATAGGTATGGCAGAGGAGGTAGGAGTCGCTGTGAAATTCTACCTACCTACCACCACCTAGTCAGATGTCACGGTGCTAGTGACGATAAGCCTATGCCCACCTTTTACGAGCTGCCTGGAACAGGTTTATTCTGTAAAGGAGCCCGGACCAACATGTTAATTGCGACGAAGTAGCCCAAATTGTAAAACATGACGGCATCGTCTATGTCTGCATGGATTTCACTGTTGGTACAAAATAAGTAATGTTCAGAAGACTCGCTATTTTATAAATTTTGTGTAAAAAAAAGTTACACATTCAAACCACAATGAAACTCAAAAAAGTGATAATATACGGGCTTATTACTATATGTATTGCATTGAACGTCCCTATAATTGAAAAAAGAGGGCGTGGATGTTAATGATTGTAAACTTGAGTAAGGGGATTATTATTTTTTTATTATTTCTAATCAATTTTTTTAAAGATCTTGAATAGTATCAGTAAATTTTCTTGATATTAAGAAATACACGATGAATATTGGTCAAGAGTCTTGTGGCGTCTAACTTTAGTTTAGTCAAGCTGGGTTGTACCCCGAAAGCATACTCGTATACCTTCCTCCTGAGACGACCATCACCGAATATACCTATTCTGCGGAGTGGCAGACGCCTAATGCTAGAGCTGCCGGGTTGATGGTGCTATGTATATATAATAAGTATGACAAAATTACAAATTCATTGGCACTAGCGCCATCTATTGTCAATCACAGTGTACTTCTAACACTGACTTAACTCGATTGATCGTCTGTTACAAATAAAGACTTCAGTTGATTGCAAACTATCATAGCGTTTTATTAGGTTATGGGCCCATTCCTGTATATGTTATATCAGTTTAGTTATTTATCAGTGAAATAAGATTAAAAAATGTCGACTAATTACTTAGCAAACATCCCGAAATTGAAAGGTCGCGAGATTTACAACGACTGGTGTTTTTCTGCGGAAAATGTGCTAGTGTTAGAAGGCATGGCGGATGCTATCAAGCGGCCATTAGCAGAAACGGCTACATCGGTTCAACAAGCTGAAGATATGAAAGCAAAGGCGAAATTAATTTTAACGATCGACGCTTCTCTGTATGTTCATATTAAACATTGTGCAACAACGTATGATTTGTGGAGAACTTTGAAAAATATGTTCGACGATTCTGGATATTCACGTAAAATTAGTTTGCTTAAAAACCTCATCAGTATACGTCTAGAGAACTGCGATTCGATGACCAGCTATGTCAGCCAGCTTATGGAAACCGCACAAAAACTAAAAGGTACTGGCTTTGAGATTAACGACCAATGGATTGGATCACTCATGTTGGCCGGATTACCGGAGAAATTCGAGCCAATGATAATGGCAATCGAACACTCGGGCATCAACATAAACGCTGACGCTATAAAAACAAAATTGTTGGATATAAGTTTTGAGGTTAAATCGGAAGGTGCATTTATCGCCAGGATAAATTGTATAGTCGTAAAAATAAATATGGCGGGATCCGACATCAATTACAGCATGGCGGCGGTAGCGGAATGAGCGGAAACAGAACGAATACGTCAACTGTCAATGTCAGGGGAAGCGGCAATATTACAACAAAAGCAAACAACAACAACAAAAGAAAATGGCGAAATCAAACTACGCATGGTAGTTGTAAAAGCCATAAAAGAAAAAGAAGAAAACAAAAGCAAAAAAAAATCATTATTACAAGTGCAATCAACCTGGACATTTTAAAAATCAATGCCCGCACGTAGAAAAGGCGAAGACAAATGCATTTAGTGCAGTTTTTCTAACGAAAGAGTTCAGTAAAACTGACTGGCACTTGGACTCCGGCGCAAGTACTCATTTGGTTTCCAACATGAATTTGTTATCGAATGTTTGTTATCAACCCAAGACTAAGGAGATTATCGTGGCAAATAAGACGATAGTGCCTGTTGAATGCTCAGGAGATCTACAAATTACGACATGTGTCGGAAGTAAGAATTTCAAGATTGATGTAAACAATGTTTGTATGTGTCAAACCTCTCTACCAATCTACTATCAGTGAGTAAAATAGTAGCCAACGGAAATAGAGTCGAATTCGATCAACATATGTGTTCTATTTATAACTCACAGAGTGATTGTATAGGCCAGGCAAAATTGGAAAAAGGGTGTAATTAAATGTTGTGCAATCTGAGCAAGTATTAGCAGCAGCAGTAAAAGTATCAAGTACGACTTGGCATAGGCGTCTTGGCCATATTAATGCAGCAGATTTGAATAAACTGAACAATGGAGCAGTTGAAGGTGTTTGTTTTGATGACAAGTGTAGCACCAGCAAGACTAGCTGTACCGTTTGTTGTGAAGGAAAACAAACAAGACTACCATTTCCTCAGAGTGTAAGCAAAAGTCATCAAGTCTTGGAATTGATCCACACAGATTTATGTGGAGCAATGGAAAATCTGTCTCTAGGTAAAGCACGATATTACATATTGTTTGTAGATGACTTTAGCAAGATGTGTACTGTCTATTTTCTGCGAGAGAAGAATGAAATATTCAAATACTTTAAACAATATAAAGAACTCGTTGAGATCCAACAGTCAAAAAGGATTAAAACACTAAGGTCAGACAACGGTGGTGAGTTTTGTTCAAATCAAATGGAATAGTGTTCCAGCTTAAAGCAGTCTGGTATAGTTCACCAAAAAACAAACAGTTACACACCAGAGCAGAATGGACTATGTGAAAGATACAACAGATCAATAGTCGAGAAAGCACGCTGTCTCCTGTTCGATGCTCAGTTTGAGAAATGTCTATGGGCAGAGGCTGTAAATACGGCTGTGTACATTAAAAACCGTTCACCAGCTGTAAGTATTAAAGAGAATACTACTCCTTATGAAATATGGACGGGCAGAAAGCCGAAGTTATTTCACCTGCAAATATTAAGCAGTCCAGTCATGGTCCATGTCCCCAAAGAAAGACGCAAAAAATGTGATAAGAAAGCGAGGAAAATGTTCCTTGTTGGATATTCTGAAAATAATAAGGGCTATCGCTTATATGATCCAATAGCACGAGATGTTATTGTAGCCAGAGGTGTTGTGGTCATGGAGAATATAGATGACAGTTCAACAACAACTATCACTATAAATGAAGATCGGACACCTGGACATGCAAGAGAAGAAGAAGTTCCTGTGGGTGACAAGCAAGATACCAGTAATAGCCAGAAGGATGAGACGTTTGTCCCAAATAATTCATCGAGCGATACTGATGATGACAGTTACTCAGATTCCTTGTTACCAGAAGACGTGGATATCCTCTCTATGCAGTGTGATAGCGTTTTATTAAATGGGCCTTTAATTCCATCAGTTTGCCAGTTATCCTACTCTCTGGACTCTGTGTGAAGCGATAGTATCGGCAGGGCCAGTGTTTAATATTTTCGTGCGTGAATGTGTGAATGAAAGTACTTGTGTAAGAACGATTTACATCTGGCACACCAACATATAAAAGAGACAGGCATTGGTGGTTATTGTGCTGCTCATAAACTAAACTTATTTTAAATGCATGATATCTTTTTTAAATTTGACAAAATCAAAAGAGATGGAATATTTAAGACATGTCAGATTAGTTCGGACGTGTGAAATTGTGATGTTTTTAATCAATGTTTTTCGAGTGGTAGATTAAACGTCTGTAAAAATGTGTATAGTCTAATCTGACAGCACCAAAAGTGTTTTGTCTTTGTATATTACTTTCGTTAAAATAAGATAGCGATAACTTAAAATTAGTTTAGTGAGTAGATATGCAACAAATTTGTTGTTAGTAATTTTGTTTCGCACTAAACTAATTTTAAGTTACGAATATCTTTATTTTCTTCCAACACTAGTATTACAAAGAGACTAAACACTTTTAGTACAATCGGATTAGTTTGTACATGACATTATCTATTCCTCGGAAAACGTTTATTAAAAACGTCAGAATTTGACACGTTCGGATTATTCGGACATATCTAAAATGTTCCATCTCCTTTCTTTTTATGACATTTGAAAAAAGATACCATACACCTATAATAACTTTAGTTAGTACACAGTAGAATTACCACAAATAGCTACAAATATAAATCTATTATTCCCTTAATTTCTTTAAAAACAATAGAAAATAAAATCGTGCTGACGTCGATGCATACTTATAATCACAGTACAGCTATTAACAGTATGTCTTTACCTGTGAATAAAACTGTTAAATAAATCATAATCATTTTTTTTTATAATATTACTAAATAACAATATTAAAAAATAATATTTTACTAAATCGCGAATTAACAAATAGCGACAGTCACAAACATAAGTCAGTGACACATAGAATCACAAAATTAATTGGTTTATAAAGTTCAGTTTCTTAATCTAAATCCTTGATTACTTTGGGAGTATTTGTACAAGGCTCTTTGCGGTAATAATCTGGGTAATGTTACAAAATAGAACATTGGCTTGATTAAAGTCAAGGAACGGAGTTGAGACGGAAAGTTACTTTACTTGAACATCTCCTCAACGTAGTACACAGACATTCCAGCAATTAATCAAGGATTGTGAAGACTTATATTTTCTTGAAGACTAAAATATCTTTTGTAATTCAAAAACTTAAAACCCTATAGCGTTTAATGGCTTTCGAGATTGTGGCTCGTCTATTTATAGGTCCCTCCCGTAGGCGCTTTAAAAATTTATGACTTCAAAGTATCTCACACATTGTAATAGGTGTAACGATATCGAAAAACATCTGCATATTGATTATATTTTATAAATAAAACTAAACATCTCCAGTAACAAAACTTATTCATAAAGTAGATAGTTAGATTTTTTTTAGATAGTTAAAAACCACATCGAACGTGTCAGATTTCAAACAAAAAAAATATTTAGGAGTGATAATACCAAAGACACACACACGTACACATGCACATAAGCACTCATGCACGTACTCAAGCACGCACGCACGCACGCACTCACTCACTCACTCAGTCAGTCACCCACCCACACACAAACAAACGCACACACGCGCGCACGCATTCACTCAAATTGCAAAATTTTAGCTATACTTAATTATTAAAATGTATGAGTGATAGAAACCTTTCAAGCATATATGTAATAGAAAGTATCCTGCTAATAAAAAAATATTAAAAAAACGACGGGTTGCACTCCGGGATAGCCGGCCATAAGTGAAAACTTGAATGTTGACGTTGTGCATTTTTGATATTTTGGAATGGTTAGGGAATAATTTTGCACGAATTGCTTTAATTATGTGGTAGAATACAATATTCATTTATTGCGCTATAGTACACAAACATGACAACACGAACATTCGGGCACGTTTCCTGACGCGAGTTTAGAAGTTTTTACCCATTCCAGAAAAAGGGTGCAACGCCGCTAAACAAGTTTTCAGTTGAAAAATATACCTAGTCGTCGAAAATAAAACCTCCTCCTTTTCCGAAGTCGGCGAAAAATCTGATCATGTCACCGTGTTATTGGAATTGCAGACGTGACCCTCAGGATCATTAATTTTCTTATATTTCTACTGAAACCCGATATTTAAACAGATGATAATAGTATGGAACTGACGCATTTTAAAGTTATCTCTTCAACAGAAAGCTATAGAATGATGATGGAAAGGTTCACCTGCGGCTAATAAAGCACTCTTGTGGGACAAATTTCTTATTTGATGATACTACGAAAAGTGAAACCGGTTGGCTGTGTGTGTGTGTGTGTGTTTATTTGTATAGTATTGTATAATTTTATTTATTTGTATAGATGTATAAACTATTTAATTACTTTAGTCTAAAATAAAAGAAGCCTAAGTTACTCTTTATTACATCAGTCACCTGCCAGTGAAAGTCCCATCAAGAATATTCCAGCCCTTTCAGTCATTAATCGGAACAGACAGACTGACAAAAATGTTATATTGGCATATATATTCCTGTGCATGTAGTAATAAGTGGTTATTTTAATGTTACAGACACTTCAATTGCATTCATCTTCATTCAATTGTTAGTGTATACATAAAGATAATACCAGGATAACAGAAGACACATGTAGATGAAGAATCACCAGTGAATTTGCATCGTACAGTACAATCGAGTACTCCCACCATTAATTGACGCCTCGCTGAGCTCGATCTTAAATTGGTGTAAATCCTCAAGGCACAGATCATGCCAACCAAGCGGCGGCTCTCAACGTGCCTCCTCCAATTACTTTAATTAAAACAATACCACGGCACCAGTGCTTCGTCGGCTCACTGCGTCTGTTTCCCATTTCCCTATTTAAATACGAAAACGAGCTCGCAGTTCGCGCCATGCAAGATGTTACAATTGTGTGCTCTATGCGAGCTGACACCTGGGTGCAACAAGGAACGAACGTACCGACCAGACTCATTTCGGTGCTTACAACTTCCTTGTATTTGAATTTAGTCGACATTCAATTCGCACGAAGTGAATTTATCATAAATCCCATAGAATATGAAAATTTAAGATTTTATGTAATTTACATAACACTTCTAAAGTAACGCGTTGCACCGTTAAACTAAAAAAAAATACTTGAATAAATTGAAGTCTGTGTGTTTTCTATGTGTCTGTGTACGGTAACGTCAAAATACAAAATAATTTGTTTGTTCAATGTAATTAAAGTAACGCCTTTGTGGTCTTGCGGTCTAATGTTGGACTTGACTGCATTAGGTACCGGGTTTGACATCGGGTCGGGCAATAAAAATATGTTTTTTCACTTTTCTAATAAAAACAAAGTTGCCCGGGATTAGATATGTGCTCGGTTGGTTATGGGCTTACTGCCTGTCACATTGTGGTAAGTAATTTATGTCTTCGGCTAGTCGTGGGTGGCCTAGTTGTGCCACTGTTTACCTATTTGGGGATACGGGAGAGAAGATATATTTTTTAAAGTTTTTATGCACTAGTTGCTTTACCCGCATCCTTAGCATATTTTTTGCAATAAAAAAAGTATCTTAACATCTTTTTTGCAATAAAAAAAAGTACCCATAGTGGTAGGCAGAGGCACAACCATATTTATTTTGTAATAACTATAATAAAGACAAACTAAATGTCCTACTTATAACATTGTTTCAAAATTACATTTACTTTATGCATATAAAAAATACCCCTACCAGTCGTGATAAGTGGGTGAAGACACATTATATTTCATTATCAGCTGTGAATGCTGGTCATGTAAAATATTGACATTTTATTTTAATTATTAGAATATTTCATATAACATATTTTAACCACACACACACAGGCTTTTTTTTGCCACCATTTTGCCGGTGAGAAATAATCGGTGCCAAAATTGGCTTTTAAACAGGACTGCGATAGTTTAAAATAAATTTATACAAAAGCAGCTATGAAACAGAACATGCATTCTTCAAAATTGTGTTTGTTCGTAATCTCGTTTTACGAACTCGATTTTAAAATAGAGAAAACTAAATCGATAAAAGCGTCCAATACGAAAACTTTTCTCGCTCGCGATGTAAACGTCTGTTTAAAAGATGTGTCATTTTCTTAAGTGAATGGTTCTAGAATCGATTAGGAAGTCGGGTTGATTCAGCGACTTCGATTCTAGTAATTTACTCTCGAGTTGGCTGAAGGGGACACCTGTCGTGTGAAGTGACAGCTGATAATGCGATACGAACGCTATTCGAGCGCAGCGGAGTGCGAGGATCCTCCAGCAAGGCACCTTTGGAACCGGTTCCAGTAGCTTATGCCCTTGGGTGTACAGTGCCTTATTTCTGTTTGATGGGTAAAGAGGAAGACAGTCCAGTATCACCTACTTCCATAGCAATAGCGTTGGCAAAATAGCAATAGAGTAAGGTATCAAATACCATTTGTATCAAAGAAAACCATGATGGCTAGTGATAATTAACGTGCAAACGTATGCATGTTGTAAGTTATTACAATATGGCTAAGTGGTCACAAATTAATGCCTTTAAAATGTATTCTAATGATGGCATTAAGACATTTGTAGACTTATGCATGTTGTAAGTTATTACAATATGGCTAAGTGGTCACAAATTAAAGCCTTTAAAATGTATTCTAATGATGGCGTAAAGACAATTGCAGATTTACGCATGTTGTAAGTTATTACAATATGGCCTAAGTAAAAACTCTTTAAAGTGGTACCTAATTATGATATAAAGATAATTACAAATATTTTGCTTGGTCTAAGTTATCACAATATGGTAAGTGGGTACTTGAAATCTTCCAAATGGTCGCTAATGAAGTCGTCTCCAATCATATCAAATAAAAGACATGTATTTATCGATGAATTTAGGGATTACGGTTTAAGATTTACCTTGCCTCCTTCTATTGAAATTTCAATACCTTAGATTTTAAAAATGTATATATTTATACCTTCTATTATTATAACGCAGATTGATAAATTCAGTCTCCATTGTATATTAATAAAAAAATAAGTTTTGACTAGACATACGAAAATATTATTTGGACGAGGAAAAATAGGTCTCCATCGCGGCAAACATATCCAGCCATTTTTATCGAAACCCATATAAACTTGTTAAATACTGGTATCATCTTAGGGATTACAGTTTACACGAGGTCGGCGACGACGTGGGGAGGAACAAGCATCACATCTTCGATGGGAGGAACTTTAACAACTTTCTTAAGGGCGGTTACTGAAGTTTGACGTGCACGCGTTCGTTTTGTAAGCCCAGGGATTCTATATTCTTGTAACATTCAACAACATCCAATATACGTTGCGGGGAGAAAAATTTCATAATTCAAACCGACTGCTGCAAGCTTTTCTAAGAAAGTATTTCTAAGTAATTTGACGAAATGTGTTGAAATTACGTAACACCATACAACCATATTTTCTAAAAATTACTAGCTGTATGTTGACGAAATGTGTTAAAATTACGTAAAACCATACAACCATATTTTTCCTAAAAATTACTAGCTGTGTGTTGAAGAAATGTGTTGAAATGACGTAAGTAAGTCATAGAAATATTTCAAATAATCTTTGTTTGCCAATACCTGCATTTTTAAATTAGTATAGAAATAAATATTCACATCACTAAAACTGCAAAAACCGACTCCAACTATTTGTTTAGATACCATGTCGAGATTAGAAATATTTTTGGGAAGATTGCCAATAATTCGTAGACGGTTTCGTATAAATTTTATCGAAATCCGGCAAGTAGTTTTGAGTGACATATATAGATCGTCAACAGAGACAAACATTATTGCATTATCAAGTATAACTCAAAAATCAACCGGATTGTGAAGGAATGAATGAATATAGGACCATCTCAAAATCATGACCTATCTTTTTAAGTCGAACTATTTAATTTGCCGATTGGCCGAACAATCACCTAACAAACATGCAAAAAGAGCATAACATGGCGAATAGATAAACTCCTTTTTGTAGTCGACTAAAAAGGGGTTTTGTATTGGATACTGCATACCTATATCCTTATATGTTGCATTTAGCCTTTACTAATAACGAACAAATAATAATTAATCAATATTTAATAATCAGATTTTGTACCCTGACGTTTTGTAAATTTTTCGATTAGTAAATTTGTTAATTTTGTTATTGTGATCTTACCTCGTCGCCACCGCTTCAGGTTTGACTCCAGACAAGTGCAAAATGGTGTGATAAAAGACATCAGTATTTCTAGGATTCCTTTTTTAATTACCGTTTTTAATGACCAATTTGTTCCTAACCTTGCATTTTATATAACTTCAACGGACTTTATCAATATACATAATATACATAAAATGTGTATAAGTAAAGTATCTTCACGCCCATATCCCCGAAGAGGTAGGCAGAGGCACAACCAGGGCACCCACGACTAGCCGAAGATACTAAGTCCCACAATGTGATAGGTGGCAAGCCTATCGCCAACGGGGCACATATCCTATCCCGAGCAACATTTTTTTTATTAGAAAATTGGAAAAACCCAATTTTCTTTTTGTTGCCCGACCCGGGATTCGAACCCGGGACCTCATGCAGTCGAGTCCAACAACTGAACCGCTAGACCACAGAGGCGATATGTGTATAAGTATAAGTATCGTTGATTAAGACCCATTCTACCAGTACCTGATTTACTTACATTGGTCCTAGCTTGACTATGTCTACGAATACCTTGAAAACTGACTTGATTTCCTGACTTTAGATTAACTTCAAAAAGGAGGAAGGTTGGTAAAAAAAGTAAAACAGCTTGCAAGTAAAAAAATATCTGCAAATTGGACTAGCATCCATATCACCAACAGATTTAATTGCATTGGCCAAATTTTCCTCTACACCGGAACACATCATTCAATATTGACTACAGACGTTTGTATCTTTGATCGTTTATCCTATTAATATTATAAATGTGAAAGTTTGTAAGTTTGTTTGTTAGTCCTTCAAGCAAAAAATGCTAAACCGATTTTCATAAAATTTGGCACTCACATAGAGGATAAAAGCGATCCTATGTGTTAGCGCAAGTTGTGTTCACACATAGGATAGCTTTTATCCCAAAAAAATTATGTAGAACCATTAACCATCCGGGCAACACAACAACAGCTTGTTTTCTATATTTGAAGGCAATGATCCTGGAGCCCAGAAGTTTAATAAATTTAGATTAATTATAATTTAACTATTCTAAAGTAACTTGTGGCGGGACCCTATCCTTTTTGTGTGAATTTTGGCGAGCATAAACTTCTCTTAATTTTAGAATAGTAAAAAATAAAATAGTACACTACTTTTTTATGCCCGCTTGTTCATTTCTGGCCTAAATTTAGTAATAAGTGATTAAGTCTTAGCTAGAAGCTAACTCAGTGTAAAATACTTAACCTACGTCTAATTACTACTACGTTACACTAAAAAGTATCTTTTGCCGGTATTTCCCAGACTAGACTACAGAGGCGATAATTTATACTAGTTTTGGTTAAAATAACTTATTTTTTTTCTACATATAAACTAGCAACTACCAATTAATAAACATAGACTAAAGTAGAAGTAACGTCAAAATTATATAGGCAAAAGCATCGGACACATTATAAACTTTTACTTTTTTAAGTACTTAAAAACAGTTTCTTTTTCAATAATAATAACAAGATACGGGCCGCTACACGTTTCATTAGTAAGAATATACGATAGATTAGTTCAACTAAAAATATTACCCAATTATGGATTGTGTATGTGTGGGAGAAAACCATAACGATCGATTTTATCTGCGCGGATTTAATGCGCTGAAAGTAATTCGGGATTACATGAAGCCATAAAGTCAAATGATATTTAGCCAAGTTTCCATTGTAATTTCTTAAGCCTGCCTCTTCTAGTATGTAATTTGCATAAGATATGGACGAAACTTATAAATTTGCTAGAAGGTTTATCGTTTCGAGGGGAAGTTTTTGCGAGTTGGGTATATTTTAGTATTTGTTGTAATACTAGAATATAATTTGTGGGAGGTTTGAATAAATCTTGTGAATTTTCTATAGATACTTGCTGACCCGGCAGACGTTGTTCTGATTTTTTTTATAAATATGATTTCCCCTTGTCACTTAGGAGTATGAAAAAAGATGTTGGCCGATGCTCACAAACTTTCATGAGAATCGGTCAAGCCGTTTCGGAGGAGTACGGGAACGAAAATTGTGACACGAGAATTTTATATAATACTAACTGATACCTGCGGTTTCGCACGCGTTTTCGTAGGAACCGGTTGTGCGATCAGGATTTAAGGTAGCCTATATGTTAATCTAGGTCACAATCTATCTGTGTTCCAAATTTCAAACAAATCTGTTCAGCCATGCGAGCGTGAAAGAGTAACAAACATGCACACATTCTTATAAACGTTCGCATTTATAATATTATTAGGATAAGATATTGGTTTTTGGCGAGATAATTGGGTCATCTTTTTACTGTAATTAATAAACACAGATGACCTTAATTTGAGATGTCAATTAACATTTAATCTACCATTAAACCAAAATTTTGTATTGAAAATGACAATTTAATGAGTGCTTTAAAGATGATCGACGTCTATGGGTGCGGCTACTACTATAAAGCTTTGTTATTATAGTCTTTATTGTACTGTAATACAACAGGCATTATAATGTGAATTTAAACCGTTGGGTACTTTAATCTAATTTTATTGATAAGGCGGATACCTTCTGATTAAGAAACAATAATAATAATAATAATAATAAATCATCTTTATTTCACATAAACCTACAAGAGGCACTTGTGACGGGTCTATATAATAATAAATCTACCAATTACTAAGTAAGAGTAAAATTCAGTTGATATTATAGTCATATACATGTCACAGTGTAACAAAGACTATAACACCAGGATGAACCTTAGAGTACTTTAATCCTTTTTAATAAACATGGAGTAAAGTAATCGAAGGTTTAACCAGGTGTTCTAGTTTTTATTACAATTACTAGGGACATAAATAAAAATGCACATCTAAAATTTACTGTCTTGGAATATTTTTTTGTCTCGATTTTGAGTATGGGGCTTCTTTTTAACATTGAAAATGTATCTTCACGCCCATATTCCCGAGGACGCAGGCGAGGAAGAGGACATTAAAACCGCGTTGACGTATGTTTGTATAGCGTTGCTGTTATAGATTTGGGGGGAGTTAAAGCCTAATAGAAATAGGGATTGCTGAGGCGGACAACAGTTTTAATTTACTTTGGATCGTGATGAGCGATGTCCACATGAATTGGCACGTGGAGATCGGCCTCGTAACAAACAGACACAACTTTATGCTTTTGAGATGACCCCATCGCCAACTAATGTAACTGGTAATATATTACAGTTAGTCAATTACGAAAAGTACATTCATACGTATCTTCACGCCAAATCCGTTATGCGGTAGGCGGAGAGTATCGAGTGACAAATCTAACGATCCTTGCAGACCTGCCTGGCTTTCATTACCATTTTTACACAAACACTCCTGTTTCGGAGACTCTTGAACCAACCATCGGACAATGTTCAAGCGATTTGATCGTAAAATGTCAACTTAGCCCCCACCCTCCCCAGATACCTACATCCATCCTTATTCATATTGTACATCTACTTTGTCAATTTTCACCTGTTATTCTTTCCATATGTCCGAACTAGCGGAGCACACAATTTCTTTAAATCCCACTATTTCTTGAATTTCATTGTCACGTTATGGTGATTAGGTAACAGTTTTCATCAACAGTGACACTTGCTTCTTCGCTAGACTCCATATCGACAGGGCGAAGTAACCAATCCGGGCGATAAAGGAATATTAACAAATTCGAAATCTCGATAAAATATTCGAAGTATGAAATGCAATAACGCCACCGTCGGATCGAAATTCACAATTTAAAAATGTTGTAATATAAGCCTTTAAGTGTTATATTTGCAGTCATCTTAATCTTGGCCTCGGAGGCATTCGACTGTGTTATTAAAAGGCGAGGCAGGCGGATCGGGGGTAGGGCGAATATAACTTTTAGTTTTCTATCACAGAGTACAGCGCCGGTCGGGCTGGAAGTAGGTAGCCGGAGTTTTATGAGTTTAATCAAATCGTTTTAGGGGTGTCACGGCGTATCTTAACGACTGATTATATGTGGAGAGAACACGACTCTTCGACGACGACGAGAGACTTGTGCGAATGCTGACTTGTAACATTTTTGACAACCCACGCTCGATCGGAAACGCAATTTTCACAAAATATATTACCTGTGGCTATAGTGAAAGGAACACGCAAAGTACACATTAATATTGCGGGTAGTATTAGTCAAGATTGAGGTAGTTACGTGTAGCTAGGTGAAGAACAATCGTGTACGATTTTTTACGGAACCTTCAATTATCCGTTATTTTCTAGATTGATTAAAAGGATAGCCAACTAAATTAAAACATGGAAGGAAAATAATGGGAATTAGGTGCTATTCGGATCAAACAAAATATGTATTTATTTATCTTCACACCAAAAAAGTTTTGTCTGTAAAAAAGGCGAAATTAATGCCTATTGACATTCTCCACCAGTCAGCCTTTGGGTTAACATTGAGTGAAGTTTGCAGGTGCCAGACAAAGAATACTAAACTATATAAGGGCACGGGAGTGCCCCCGCCAAGACGAGCAACGCGAAGCGAAGACACTACCTAACTACATTTTTTCAAAGCGTTTAGTCGATATTTCGTATTAGGATTTGACGTCCGTAGTAAACTTGTACAAAATGAAGTTTTTCTACTATCCTATTAGATTTTATTGATATTTAAAAACTACCGATTTTGTCATTGGCTCAACTTTCTAGAAAGTCAAGACGTATAGTTTGTTAAAAGTCTAAAATTTATTAAGAAAGCGTTTAAAGAACTAGCGATTCCACATGCTATCTAATAGCTTTTTGACAGAGCAAGCCACATGGACTCGTCATGGCAACGTTTAACATGGAAATAGTCTTTAATGGGGTAAATACTTATAAAATTATATTAGTTAAACTGTATACAATATACACAATAACGTAATTGATTATTAGTATAAACATATTTATATAAAAGATAAATAAAGAACAGTTGTGGTCTAGCGGGCTGATGTTGAAATTGACTTTATAAGGTTTTGGATTTAATCCTCGGGTCGAGCAACCAAAAAAAATGTGTTTTTTCATTTTTTTTAAAAGGATTACGTTGTCGCGATTGTATATGTACCCGGTTGGTAATAAGGACTAAGTGTTTCCGAATAATCGTGGGTGGTCGGATCTCTGTCAGGCTGTTTGGGGATACCGGAGTAAAGATAAAGATACTTTTTTTTTATATTTTAAGACCAAAACCAACACAATATATACACAATTCACTACTGTCACAGTATGTATACTTAATGTACCTTGGGGTATTAGAGGATGACATACGGTCTTGGCGTTTCTTTGATTTCAGTGCTAATTGCAAAAAAAACATCTACTGGCAATGACAGAGGTAGGTGAGTAGAAATAAAAAAACGTTATTAGTATAAGATAAAGATACACCAAATAACGACCCTCATTGTTTTACACTTCGAAACAATTTCAACTTGTGTAATGGATTCCCTTTACAAAAAAAATAAATGTTATATTTTGTGTATTTATCCTTTAATGTTTCGCCTTTGTAATTAAGAAGTAAGCCTAAATTAATTGTTCAGACACATTTTCAACATGAAAAATACAAACGAATAATGAGTATCCAAAGCATTTGCATTTCGTTTGAAAAACGAGTGCGACGTAGAGAATTGAGTTTAAGTTCGGTCCCAATTACAAATGCAAATATCAATCGAACTTGGCTCGAATACACGAGCCACAACGAACCGAATCTAGTGGCCGACGTCGAACGAAATGATAATTCGATACTGATAGGTAATGACGTCCATGATAATGACATGATAATCTCGTCGAATTGTGACGATTCTATAGCCCGCTTGTGGTATAGTACAGTAAATTAAAAAAAAAACATGTGCTATCAGTCATTACTACGTCTGTTAGTCATGGCTAGATAGCTAGCTGTGCAAATACTCGTGCAAAACGTGACCGCAATTGTGTTTTATGCTGAGAACAAAAACTCCTTCGGATTAGTACCACGGCCATAGCCTCTCCTACCACCTTAGCATCAGATTTTGGCCAAAACATAGCAATGGCATCTAGCATTTACGGAGCCTGTGAGCGACGATTGTTTCTAACCATCAGAAGCCGCCTGGTTGTTCGGTGTATTCTAGCATAATAAAATATATGTAGGTTTCTTGATGGTAATAAATTCACGCATCCTAGATACACCAAAGGGGGTAATGTTGCGTTGCCAACCTGATGTCTGAGGATGTTGAGCCCCGAGCAAAAGTAAGTTACCTTATCATCCGAACTGGATCACATCAACAGCAAGTGCTGATGTTATGGCAGCAGGAATAGGTAAGGCGGTGGTACCCATCCGGGCGAGTCGCTGCGAAACTCTACCACCTAGTCAGTGGTCAAAGTGTTAGTGACGGTAAGCCTATGCTCGCCTTTACAAGCTGCCTGACAGGAAAGCAAATCCCCAACACGGGGAACTTGACAGTACAGTCTAAGGTTGGCAACACACTTTTTACATTTTTGGTATCTACAGACGAAGCGTATTTGTGACGAATTTATCCGCTTGCTCTGTAATATGTTACACACACACAACGATAAGAGTTCGTTTCCGATGGCGTAGTATTTACTTTCGTAGCTAGCTACGGCAGCAACGTAGAGCTACTATTGTAGCTACGCGGTACATTTTTTGCTTTCGGGCTTTGGGTAACGTTGATGGTTTTTAGAACAGAAAAGACGTTTAATTTTTTATGTTAAACAGTAATAAAAAATAATAATCCGTCCATATATAAAACTAAAGGTTGGGTGCATTGGAATCTTAAGCGAAAAATGATAAATATAATTATAATATTTTATTATATACGTCTTTTATTATACGTCTTATATAAAGTACCATAACGCACTATAAGGGCCACTTTTAATTGCATTAAACAAGAGAAAAGTCCCCAGTTATAAGTATTAAGTAAATATACGTATCTTCACGCCTATATCCCTGAAACGGTAGGAGAGGCACAACCAGGTCACCCACGACTACTCCTACATTGTGATAGGTGGAAAAGTGGTAATCCCGAGCAAAGTTATATTTTATAAAAAATACACAATTTCCTATTTCTTTTTTGCCTGACCAGGGGGTCCCCTGGTGGTGGGTGGTGGGTTCGGTCGAACCCGGGACCTCAAGATGTCAAGTCCGACGCCGGACCGCTAGAACACAGAGGCAATGTAAGTGCAGGTGATAAAGTACAGTGTCAATTGTTTCATCTTATGACACAGCGGACGAGCACATGGCTTTTCTGATGGTAAGAAACGACCGTGGCTTAGACACAATATAGATTTCATAGCAGCGTCGCTGTCCAGTTCCGACTTGTTAGGTTTAGTCAGCAAGTCTACTGGCTACCATACCTCTAGACCGGAATATGACACTATCATTATGGAAGTAGGCATAGCTAAGCCAGTGGATATACGTACTATACCCAATATACGACAAAATGCAATTGTGTGTTTTATGTGTACAGTATACACTCGTACATAGATTAAATTCAGCAATTGTAACCGGAGCGAGCTTGCACTTACTAATAATTTACTATGCAATTTAGTTTACCGACTATTTTATTTTAATTAATGGCCGCAATGAAATAACGGCCTGGTGTCACACTAATTACCTTAATATACAGGGTAAGTTTGAAAGAACCGGCTAAATTTTAATATGTGGGGTAAAAGGTAAAAGGTTAAAAGGTAATGCATTTTGAGTATTATCGTCCAATTGTAATATTTACCTTTATAAAAATTCAATTAAAACAGTCCCCATAAATGCTTCACTTGTCAATCTATGTACCTAGTAGGAGTCGTGACGTCACCAGCCTGCGAACGCTACTGCTGTCAGTGGGAACCAGTTTTATGCTTTGTTTACGTAATAACCATGCATTTAGTATTTTGCCTCGTACAAAAATTATAAATGTTTTTTTTTTACTTTTAGTTTTATCACCTATCAAAAGTGTTACCGATTCCAAAGCGTTTTTTAAAACTTGGCTGGTGCTTTAGATGTAACCCTGTATAACTTACTAATATTATAATCTCAAAAGCAGTAATAATAGCATATACTATTATTACTGCTTTTTCTAAAAGAACGTAGTCTTTTTCTTTTTTAAACATTTAGTTAAAAAAACTTAACACACTTAAATTGAGATATTTATGATACATTACATATGTATACAACAGACATAGTAACAAAAAATAAAACGCCGACTTAAATAAATAACCTCTAGCTCTTTTAATAATATTCTATACATTCATTTGCTCAAGTTCAATGATCCGTGAACGATATATGGATATCAGCTGAGAGCTAGCGTCGGCACCCGGCTTTTTAGCGACAATAACCGTTTTCATATTTTGCTTACTTACTTTTTTTATAATATAATACAATAATTTATAAATTATATTGAATTTTATTTATGTATTAAGTATTGATATTATCGGAAAATATGTAAGACAGACAATAATTAATTATTATTCGTTAATTACTGTAATTATTGATATATTAATTTCGACATGTTGGATTCGTGACTTCTACACTTCATCATGTAGGTACTTAAGTATGCTTAAAAATAATAATTACAATAAAAGTAGGCGAAATATTTTTATAAAAATGTATGTATGTATAAACACGATATTTAGTTTTGTTTAGTTTTATTTTAATTTTTTATGGTATTCTGTACTATTGTTATATTTTATATATGGAAAATGTTTTTTTGACATAATTCAAGTGTAGCAATTCTACCTACGAAATTAAGTAAGATTTGACTTTGACTACTTACTTTTAACTTTAGAGGTATGTGTATTTAGCCCCTAATTAAAACATCGTTAATAAATTCGAAAAACATTGTACAAAGAAGACATTATTTAATTTATCCCAATTGAAATCTCCAGGTAAATAATATCAAAACAAATATACATAGTACATAACAAACATAACCATCTCGTTTACGTAAAAAATGCTATCACCGTTGATTTAGGTACACATATAAGCGAAATAATATTACGTTACAGAGGGTCTTAATTTGCTGTAAAGTAGAAATTCATGGAGTTTTTTCAAACCGGTCTTCTTTCTACCCTAAGTGATGAGGCTCCGTCGAAACCCGGTCGTCATAAGGCTTGTAATACGGTTTTATGACTGGCTTAGGACGTAACTTATACATATTTTGAATAACTTTACGCGATGCTTAGCAAAGAATTACTGTTGCCGGGCTCCCAAGATAAGCTGCTAGGAGCATAAATTGAGATGAGTTAATATTACAGTATAGTTACAAGCTTCCATACGCGACTTTGCCCGCGTGAAACTATATGAAATCTTCACAAATTGTAGTCTGAATGAATGAATGAATACGCTTCATTATGCACCAAAATGCTATTAATATTATAAATGCGAAATTTTGTATGTTTGTTACTAATTCACGTAAAAACTGCTGAACCGCTTTGCATGAAATTTAGCACACACATTAAGGGTAACTTGGATTAACATATAGGATAGTTTTTATCCCGAAAAAATTTTCCTGAGGTACCTGAGGTGGTTACCCGTAGACAACGCCGCGGGTAACAGTTATTTTACAACAATACACACTCTTTCACTTATAATATTTAACTTAGGTGAACAAATTCGGTCTTATCACTTCAGACAACCTTTAAGTCTGTATGTTAGTGTAAAGTAAAAACTAAATTACTTTGAAGTTTCATGTAAATCTTATGTAATGATTATCTTAAAGACAGATTTAATTTTTTAAATGAAGATCACTATTCTCAACGGCCTGCTAAAAGACTCTTATTAAAAATTCCAGAGCATAATACAAAATTTTATAAGACTTCTTTTACGGTACAAGCTACAAAACTTTGGAACGCTCTCCCTGTAGCAATATGACAGGCAGAAAGTAAAAACGTTTTTAAGAAAATGGTAAAGGAGTTTTACCTTAAGTCATTACAGTCGTAGCGTGCATCGGGGAAGGTTTTCACTGTCGGGTTCTAGATTATGGCAAATATTTACCGTAATGTATATCTTTTGATATTTAATTATTTACTTTGCTTTATTTTGTAACTAGATTAGATACTTAGTTGTTACTTATTTTATGTATTAATGTATTGTATTTTCTTTCTTTTTTTTAATGTTGTACTTTTTCCTTATTTGTATATTTCTTTTTCTGAATGCTGGTTGTTTGGAAGAAATCGCTTAGTAGCGATAAAACCGCCATTTGTATAAATAATCTACTTGCTGTTGTAATAGTTGTAGTACTTTTAATATGTTTTTGTTGTACAATAAAGAGTTTTTATTATTATTATTATTATTATTATTATTATTAAATCTGTTTGCATGAAAAAGTAACAACCTTCCATCCTCGAAACCTTTTTTTACAATATTAGCTGAATAACGAAAACGCAGGAAGAAAATTTAGTTTAACGAAGAATTTAAATCTTTATTCTGTTATTTTTTTATATTCTTATAAAAAATACTCCGAAATTCAACCTAGTATTTCATTCTTTATTATAATGTGAAGCAGATTATAAAATCAATTTTACTCCTACGTTTCTCTATGTTTATTAATAAGATACTAAGAGTACTTACTACATACATACATACATATCTTCACGCCAAGTCCCATACGGGGAAGGCAGAGAGTATCGAGTGCCAGACCTCACTATCCTGACAAACCTGTCTTGCTACCTTCACCCTTTTCATACAAACACGCTGGTTTCGGAGACTCTTGACACCACCCTCGGATAATATCCGATTGATCTGATCGTGAAATGTCAGCCTTGGTCTCCCCGGGTACCTACATATTAATCCGGGTAATTTGGATGGCCAAATTCGTATTGTATATCTGCTTGGTCAATCTTTCATCTGTCATTCTTTCCACATGACCGAACCAGCGGAGCATGCCCTTTCGCATTTTAACACCAACACTTTCTTTCAATCCCACTCTTTCTCGGATCTCACTGTTACGAATGTGGTCAGCGAGCGTTACACCACAGATTTTCCGTAGAGCTCTCATTTCGACCGCATTTTTCCTATATTCATGCTCTTTCTGATATACCCAACTCTCGCTTCCATACAATTACGTTGGAATAAGCACAGAATTATGCAAAGCGAGTCTAGCTTTTTGACTCAAAACCTCGCTTTGGAATAGCTTACGCAACGCTCCATTCACACTATTCCCTGCACTCACTCTCCTCTCTACATCCGCGGTGTACCTTCCATCCCTGCTAAAAGCACAACCAAGATATACAATTTCATTCACTTATTCCAGCACTACATCATCAACCAAAACTCTTACATCCGTTCTGGCTACGTCTCTTTCAAACACTTACTAATACTTACTAATATTATTAATATTGCACTAAGCGATTTAAACGCCGAAGTAAATATATCAAATATTTGTAGTATAGGTGTAAGACAAGGATATTAATTATGTATAATATTCTAGTAAAATTATATTCATAAATACTAATATTTAGAAATAAAGATATTTATGTTTATCACACAATGCCCAGTCGAGAATCGAACCCAACTGACCGTTAACGTTAGCCGTTTTATTAACATGGACTAAAGATCTCCACGATACAATTTGGAGTTAGTCTTTACTGTTTGTAATAGATTATAATATCAACTATGTTCTTTATCGATATTTAATAGCAGGGAAAAGGGGTTCCACACAAATAAAAACATTGGTTGTAAACATTGGTTTGCAATCGTGTGGAATACAGACATTATTCAAATTTTGACCAAGGTCACATTTGTGGAACGCTTGATTGGGGCGTGATTACAACCGTCTAGATGTTGCTTTATATTATATTACTTTAATCTATGATTTAGAATACGGTAGGTGTGTATGCTAACCCCTTGACCACCAAGGCCGGCTGTCATCTTAATTATATCTTGTAATATAAAATAACATATTAAAACTACATTTTTAAAAATAACTGATGCCATCTTATTCTGTTTTCTCTTAAATCAGCGGATCAACTGGAATAAAACGCAGCCTCTATTGATCGCCACGTTATAAACTACTTTAATGCCAAACTTCACTAAAATCAGACAGTCACCGTTTCGTATTTCATGAATTGTCGTACATATTCAAAACATCGACATCCATCGATACGTAATACAAATGTATTAATTGGGTTCCCCTTAATTAGAGATTTTAAGTATCAAATATGTTGAAAGTTTGTTTCATTTCCTAATTGGATTATAAATGAGAGTTGTTAGCTTGTTAAATTTGTTTTATATTTCAATATAATACGTTTTTCTCCATTATAACCTCCTACTTCCTGACTTCAAAAAGGTGGAGGTTATCGATTCGACTGTTTCTCTGCAATTAAATGATTTTAATGACATTTATCAATGTCAATCAAATTAAATAAATGTATTATTAGTCGCCTCTGTGGTCTAGCGGTCCGGGTGTTGGACTTGACTGCATGAGGTCCCGGGTTCGAATCCCGGGTCGGCCAACAAAAAGAAAATTGGATTTTTCCAATTTTCCAATAAAAAAAATGTTGGTCGGGATTGGAAATGTGCCCGGTTGGCGATAGGCTTGCCACCTATCACATTGTGGGACTTAGTGTCTTCGGCTAGTCGTGGGTGCCTTGGTTGTACCTCTGCCTACCTCTTCGGGGATATGGGCGTGAAGATACTTTTGTATTACAGAAGAATAAATAGGAATAAAATTCTTACGTTTCTGTAGTTTGTATCATGGCGTAAATGGTGATGTAATGTATGCTTTCATAAGCACATGAAAAAAGCCTTTCTTATTTTACGGGTGTTACATTAGTTAGTGACATTTTACTTAATGAACTTATATATTAGACGAGCTATTAGCCGCGGCTTTGTTCGCTTGGCAGTTAATATATTCTATCTGATCAATACTAATCAACCCCTATTTCACCAGCTTAGGGGTAGGATTTCTAGAAACGCTTAAATAGGTATCTACTCATAATTAATAGGTAGCCCAAAAATAAAGTTTCATGTTTCGAACTAAAAAAATGACGGTTTTTCATGCAAACTTTTAACGCTTATTTCATAACCTTAGTGGTAGATTTTCAAAATTCCGTCCTAAGTAGGTGCCGACTAAATAAAACGACCCTTCTCAATTTTCATGGCTGTAACTCTATCAGTTTTTGCTCAGCGATGTTGAATCAGTCAGTCAGTACATGTTATTTAAGTATATATATTATATACAGTATTATTTAAGTATAGATATCCAACATTAAAATAATGTAGTTGTGAAGTCTGTAATCATTATTATTTAGATTATAGTAGGAAGAGGAACACTTACAGTTACAATAATAATAACAAAAAAAAATCGTCGTAAAAGTAACAAAAGAAAAAACCTACATGTACTCATAATGTAGCTAAGAACAATCACGATCACATCAGCTTTTAAACAAGAAGCTTTCCGTTTGTTTAAATGGTATGATGACCCAAACACATACACACACACACACGCGCACACACGCACACACACGCGCGC
>NJDC01065500.1:19796-47801 GCA_002245475.1 Calephelis virginiensis
ACCCTTCATTTTTTTTATTTGCTAGATTCTCTGACGTTTATGATAAGTAAAATATTTTTAGCGAGCCACCAGATACTGTTATTATCGCCTGCATATTCTTAGAGTAAATTTTATTAATATTAAATTATTTGCTCTTGAAGTCCCTTTTACTCGTAATATGGTGAGATTTAACCCTAACTCTGAAACTAACTCAGAATGTAAAATTTACAACAGGAGCCGCTTTCACGACTCTTAAAATGACAGTAATCTGGATTCTAGACCTGAACCATGACGACTAACGGCGAATAGAAATAATTTATCGATGGCCAAAAAAGATAGGACCACTTTGATTAGTTACTAGGCCACTGTCGCTTTTTAATAATTAATAAAAATATCTCAGCAACAAAACTTTAGAAGGCTTATCTGTATATAGGTTGATAAAAAAATAAGTAGTATTTGAATGTTTTTTTTTAACATTCCTAACTGTCAACATCAAACTGCAATAATTGTATTGTGCGTATCACAATGTCATCTTTTTACGGCCAATGTTAATAATGTATCTCAATCTAATAGATTTCAAGCAATCTAGATAGCTGCGTATCCGGCGGCCTATCCCATACCTAATTGCCATATTTATCCTGTCCACAGATATGTTATTGGCAAGCGATAACATAAAAATGGATCAAAATATCAATCTTGGACAGCAAGTTTTGGATTAGGATTGATTATTAACATTGGCCGTCCTAAAAATGACGAGGTTTTCAACTCTTCTGAATTTCGTAATTTTATTTTTTTAGACAACAAAATACCAAAAGTATCGTATATAAATACAAACATTCAGATATATATACACATTTATTCCTTATATGAGAAAGCCGTTGTCGTAGTTTTCTTAGCGTTAAACCTATTAAAGTAAGAAGTCAAGCACCATCTTACCATTTCGTGATTACAGTCAATGGAAAACATAACGGTCTATTTCTCAGTCGGGTAAAACGACGAATCCCATACTGTGCAATGAAATAATTTCTTAGTCTAAGCGCTATTTACCGTTACAATTTTAGTGAGTTAATTTGTTCCCGTGGGATGAGCGGTGAATCCCGTGATTATCCCGGGATTCTTCGCAATCCTCGCAATATTATTGGTAACGACGATTAATGGATCTCGAGGCCATCAACCGCAAGCGCCATTGTGATGAGGTTTTCTTAATTACTGCTTTTAGCTCGGCCTCTCTGCCTTTACCTGCTTTATTTTGAGAGATACTTTGTTATTGTGTTTTTTCAGAGAAAAGAGGTAAAAGGAATATTATAATCTCTCGTAATATTATGATGAATTATGACAGAAACTTATAGCATATAATAATTGGCCGCCTTCTAGGTCAAGGATTAGCGTACATACTCAATTTCTGCGATCAACAGCGAAGGCTCAAATTCGATCGTCGTCGGGACGAGTGCAGACAAGTGTCTAATGACCATAGAAATGTTTCTAATTCACATTAATTTACATTAAAATTACTCCAGTATTTATAAGTATTAATCGATATTAACTGATGTAGCCAACTCCAATAATAGAATAATTATGTAGTTGAATTGCTTGCTTTGGGGTTTCAATTTGTATTTTGTGTTAGGTATATTCAGTTGTTAAAATAACAAACTAGTTCTTACGTAAGGCACCAAAAGATGTCATTATTACATCACTATTTTATGGGTGTCGTCTTATACCACATGTGCATATCAAGTTATTAATTTACACTATAGCACGAAAAAGACAGTGGTCAGCACTGACGTTATTGCGGCTTTACAGATAAGGCGGTGCCACCAATACGACTATAGATACCGACTCTAGAAAAGTAGGACGTTCTCAATTCGAATTTAATCTTTTTGTGTGTTTTCTACGGGATTACTCAAACAACAGCCAACCGAATATACATGTGGCACATTTTTAGTTTCAAACTTAAAAATTGAAGATATTTTTTTACTATTCAAACTATTATAATATGGGGCGACGGGAACAACTCTATTACATTTTCCTATTGAATAATAAACGCTAGACCAGCCCTCAAGACGTGATCCGTCCATTGGTCTACGTGATCTGCTTAAGAAATACCCAAAATAATGCACCTTTCGAAACTTTACAATCCAAAATGCACTTTATAACAATATCAGCAAAACTCATTTTCTTAAGTACCGAAAAAGTTTTTTAAAGTTGCGGTTTTCCAAATTTTCTGGATAATTCTCTTAGGCCTTTGTGATGTGTTTGAAAAGGACGAAATTTATGGTAATTTCGTAGTTGAAGTTCTGGAGCGTTGACAAATGGAGTGGAATTTCTAGGTTATTGAGTTATTGAAACTAAGACAGATGGGTATTGATTGATTTTTTGTGTGAGAAAATTCTTCGTCATTGTGTGTTCGTACCCACTCTCCGTTGATTGCAAGTTATTGAATTGGGTACTAGACTGTCCCGACAAAATCTTGATACGTGAATTTCACCTGTATTTTTTTTTAATTGGAAGGCAAACAAGCAGACGGATTTCCTGATGGTAAGAAATTTACGCCGCCTAGAGACACCAAAGGTGGAAATAGTGCGTTACCAACCTGAGGCCGGGATGTTAGGCCTCAAGCAAAAAAAAGTTTACCGGAGTCCTTACCCTCCAAACCGGAATACGTCATGACATTATGGTGGCAGGAATAGGTAAGGCGGTGGTACTAATCCGGATGAGTCGCTCCGAAACTCTACCACCTAGTCAGATGTCACGGTGTTAGTGACGGTAAGCCTATGCTCGCCTTTTACGAACTGCCTGGCACAGGAAGGCTGATGGTCTATTCTGCAAAGAGGCCCGGTCCAACACGGGGAAAAGTCTGTATGTGTGTCATATCATGTCACTGAACTGCTCCTAAGCAACTTAAGCGACTTAGTTCAAATTTCATATGCATATTTCAATTACTTCCTGGATTGGCGCTGCTGCCGTTTTCCACCATATCAAGGTGGTACAAAATTAGTCAGGTCAGTTATAAAGATATATCATGCTAACAATATCTGTACTAGTTTATAAATACGACGGTGTGTATGTTTGTATTTATTTATTCATTTTTATATGCACGTCATATCATTTTTATATGCACACGTCTCTGCTGATAGTAAGAGATAACCGAGGCCTATGCACACCATAAATGTTATAGGTGCATCACTGTCATGTGGTAATGATGTTAGGCCTATTCTACAAGTCTACCCTACCCTCTGGGCCGTTACCTTTGACTACCAAAATTAGGACGACTGTGTTTAAGTTTTGTTTGACTTCATGCCTTAAAGATTAACACATCTTTAGGGCAGCATCCAGCATGTGTAGAGCTTTATTTAGCGTCTTGTATTAGCATGTAACAATAAATGACTCGTAATTATTTGTTTCCAAAGTTTCAAACGACTTTAAATTTCACTTGCATAGTGATAAAATTGTTTATAAAATAAATAAAATTTAAAAACATTAAATAAGAAGAGTATTAGTATTAGTTTTGGCGTTGATCATTTTCCATCAGGTGAGCCACTTGCTCGTTAGTCTCTTCTTGTAAAATAAAAATAAAAAAGTAATTTACGATAGAACGTATATTTTAAAACAATTTCTAAAAGCTGTCAAATCATTGTCCGTTCATTTAACACTTCCCGCGTTTAATTATCAAGAGCCCGCTTTAAAATCGATAAAGCGCCAAATTCGTGTACATCGACATAGATAAAAAATGTGCGATAATTAAATCTATGAAAGAACTGAAATTCATAAATTTTCAATAAATAATAAATAAATATCCCTGGACAAGTTACACGAATTGAATCTAACCCCAATGTAAGTAAATTATATGCTTGTGTTACGGGTGTTAGTCATCGATTCTAATACATAGAAATACTTAAATACATACCAGAATAAATTTAATAAATATTCAGACCCGGAATCGCAGACATCTAAATGTTCATCACACAAATGTCTGCCCCCTCCGGGAATCGAACCCGAGCCTCGCGGTTGGTCACTGAATAAAAAAATGAAAATGAAAATTATTTATTTGCTGAATGTGTGTGTTAAAAAGTTGTTACAAAGATATTTAAGCATACAACATATTCTACCACATTGTGGCCTGCAAATATTTATTTAAATTTAGAGAAATTAAAAATCATTTATATATATTTTAACATTTAAATAACAGCACTTATTTTCACTTTAAATATATGTTTTATTTGTTTAAATGTTTGGCAAGTTTCATAATTTATTACAAATCATATTTTGAAAGGTAGGTTAATTTTAATCTTATCTACTGTTCACAACCACCATTTCTAACCTTAGCCAGTCAGGAGAAGAGACAGCAAAACAAACTCCCCCCAACCAGGCCTATCACCTATACGCGTTTACTAAAATTCTACAATTGTCATTTTATGGAAGATTTAACTTCTTATTTGTTGATTGAATACCGTCTTCCCTAAAATCCTGGAACCTGCTTCCTTATATAAAAACATATGTAATACAAAAACAACATGTTGAGTTTATAATAAGTCACAATATGTAACTCTAGGTACTTATATAATAAGCGACATTGTAAACTTGTTTATGGTTCAAATAAAATAAAAAAATAAATAAAAAAAAAATAAAATAAAATAAGTGACCGTTATATATACTCCCGAGTATATAGGTACGTCTTGTACAAACGTCATTTGCATCAACCGAGATGCGGACGAGCTTTCGCTAATGTAAGCCATACAGAGCTGAGTTAGCATAACTTCCAGCTAGAAACACGAACTACAGCTGAGTCGCATATTAACGGCTATTTGAGGAAGTTATATGACCTCGCTGATGGTAATATGTATTCAAATATTAATGTTAGATATAATTAAAATCAAATTTTGCATTAGTCTACTAAAAATTATATAACACTCCTAATCTTATCTTCAATCTCAGTTCAATACGCCGTTAGTAAACAGCAACCAAATACTGAACAACAGAAAAAAAGAATTAAAAACTTCAAATCACGCGAGATATGTTATCGGTAGTTCAAAAAGTTCAGCGAGAAATGAAAGGATGAAGATTCAAGTCATGACTAATATGAATATTTGTTTCTCTTTCTTTTAAATTTGTCAACTTCTGAACATTAAATACAGACTTAAATAGAAATCAATTACAACATGACATTGAGAAGCACTGACGCTCAAAAATGACAATAAAATCTTATCACAATTGCTAATGCTTTAATGAAATATATAATAAACTAGCAGTTTCACGCAGCTTCGCCTGCGTAACTTGGCTTCTACTGCACCGATTTTGATGAAACAAAGCATATATCACTCAGGGATAATGTAGCATTTTAAAGGTGAACGAACTTTTGAAATCGGTCCAGCAGTTTTGGAGCCTATTTATTTCAAAAAAAATGTGTGTGTATTTATGTACACGCGTTAGAAGTTATACTTCTTCGGCGTAATAAGATAAAAATCTTTTTAAAAACTAAAATGTATATAGGGACTATAGCTAACTTCATCATGTCGGTTTTTCGTGACGATGTGCGCGCGCATCGTAAAAATTTACCCTCATCATTTTTTCCTAACGCGCCCAAAAGAACTTCAATAAACAAACAAAAAATCAAACCTTTCCGCTTAATTATATCAGTATAGAAAAAAAGTAGCCTCTCTAATATAGACTATGTTTTTTTCCAGTAGCTTAACATCCCGTCCGTAACGCACCACTTTTACTTAGCATGTGGTTACTAGAAGGCCGGTTTATTTGCCTTTCATGTTAAAGAGAAACTTGATAATTTTATTACTCTATGTGCGCATGCTAGCCTATTTCATTGTATACGTAACTTAGCTTCAACTATCGACAAGAATGACGTCAGCAATACGTCACTCGCCAACAGAAGCCGCGGCCCACATTGGCTGTCGGTATTGCGCAGCCGCTTCAGAAGAGAAAAAATATCTCGGTCTATCTATTCCCCGCGGCTTTACTCACGTGTAATCAATTTCACTTTTCAATTTTGAAAAAGTACTTGATAGATTTTAACTGGATAACGTTATGGCATGCTTTAAATTGAGCTACTTTTCTTTTAATTTCTGAATTTCGTTTAAAGTCGGGGCAGTTTATCTGTGATGCAGCAACAGACAGATAAACCGCAAAGCAGGTTTCAGATGGAAGTGTCATTACAAATATACATGTAATGCAAGTGCTTGCAATTACATGCTGGAGACTAGAGTAACCGGCAAACTTATAGACGTACGCAGCGGTAACATGGAGATCGCGGCTCGCACAACTTTTTAGTATAGCTACTGTAAATATTTTTTTATTGAACATAACTCTTTTTTAACCTCTAGATTACGAAAAAAAGAAAGCAACTACAAGTAAAAATAAAATAAAATTAACCGTTGGATCATACATAAAAACATTATAATCATTTTTATCCGTATCCGTTGTCCACTTATCACAGAACCTATGGCTCTGTAACAAGTGGCACGCAAAGGTGGAACTGTGAAGTATGAAATAAGATAATAATCCAGAATGAAGGCTTGTAAGGTGACTGTGGGGCCGGGACGTGCCTGCAATGTGTAACGACCTGCTGAGATGTTTTTCCACGGTGCCAGTAATGTTTCGTATTAGGTGGGCCTAGTGACTCGAATATTCTACCCAATAAAAATATCTTTTATTAGAGAGGGTTACTACTCGATATCTAATTTTTTTGTACATTAGATATGTTCCAAATAGTTTTGAATATAAATGCTTTTAATCACTTTAAAATGCAAAAAGAAAACACGCGAATTGTACCACCACCAGATGCAAATACTAATGCATACATACATATCTTCACGCCAAGTCCCTTACGGGGTAGGCAGAGAGTATCGAGTGCCAGACTTCACGATCCTGACAAACCTGTCTTGCTTCCTTCACATTCAGAACCCTTTTCATACAAACACGCCGGTTTCACAGACTCTTGACACCACCCTCAGATAATATCCGATTGATCTGATCGTGAAATGTCAGCCTTGGTCTCCCCGGGTACCTACATCCATCCACATTCGCATTGTATATCTGCTTTGTCAATCTTTCACCTGTCATTCTTTCCACATGACCGAACAAACACTAATGAATTCGTCAAATCTTAATAAAACTCTGAGATCGCCAGATCTGAATGACAATTAATGAAAAATAAAATGATTCGGTAGTGGCTCAATTGGTAACCTCCTCGTCGTATTTTATTCGGTTAAAAAGATACTCACTCACTAAGTAACTACGAAATCTCAATAACTATGACTTCATAAGTGAACATTTCATTACTCGTAGAATTAGTTCATAGGCAAGATTTTTTTCTAAAATTGCATTTAGAAGGGGTGAAAAAGTTTTAATGAAATAATCAATTTTAAATTTTTGGGATTGCGAAGAAATTTGATACCAAGAGTCTACGACCTGGAGAACAACATACGCTTCTTCTTACATCGATAATTCAACGAGCGAAGACGCTGGCAACAAGTTGTACTTTATTTAACTAATCGTATTTATAGTATTTATACATATATACTTTTCCAAAAACAATTAGATATTTTAGCAGTATATCAATAGTATATTCACCCCTATTTCACCGAAAAGGTTAGACAGGGGCACAACCAGGGTACGCACGACTAGTCCCACAAAGTAATAAGTGGCAAGGCGATCGCCAACCAGGCACATACCCAATCCCGGGCAACGTTATTTTTACTAGAAAATTAAAAGTATACATTTTCTAATTTTTTTTTGTTTTCCGACACGAGGATTGAACCCGGGACCTCAACAAGTCAAGTCGGATACCGGACCACTAGATCACAGAGGCGATAGATATTTTTATTAGACGTTATCGCTTCTGTGGTCTAGCGGTCCAGGTGTTGGACTTGACTTCATGAGGTTGTGGGTTCGATTCTCGGGTCAAGCAATAAAAAGAAAATGTGGTTTTTCCAATTTTCTACTAAAAAAATGTTGCTCTGAATTAGATATGTGCCCGGTTAACAATAAATAGGCTTGCCACCTATCACATTGTGGGACTGACTTCGTGTATTCGACTAGTCGTGGGTACTGTACAGAAAGAAAACAAAAACTTAAGACAATAGCGAATTAATACTTTGAATGTCACTGAAACACTTCCAATGTGAAGCTAATTAAAAAAATAATATTAAAGGAACTAATTTTTAAAGAAACCAATGGTGGCTGTCTGACAGCCTCACATGTCGGTCAGTGGGGTTTAATATATTGCCATTATTATAAACCTACGATTACATATTACAGTCATAAACGATTAAATAAATATATTTGTCTACAAGCCACCATATAATTATTTCTGATTACAGGATGAACTTTTCTGTCACTCATAATTGAAAATCTATTATCTTTTCTTCCTGAAAATCTTGTTTTTTTTTTAATAATCAACAAAAAATCCTTTTTTTATACATTATTATCGCCTCTGTGGTCTAGCGGTTCAGTTGTTGGACTTGACTGCTGGAGGTCCCGGGTTCGAATCCCGGGTCGGGCAACAAAAATAAAATTAGGTTTTCCAAATTTTCTAATAAAAAAAATGTTGCTCGGGATAGGATATGCACCCGGTTGGCGATAGGCTTGCCACCTATCACATTGTAGGGGACTTAGTATCTTCGGCTAGTCGTTGGTGCCCTGGTTGTGCGTCTGCCTACCTCTTCGGGGATATGGGCGTGAAGATACTTTTACTTTTTTTTATACATCATATTGAATATTTGGAAAATGACTAAATATTTAGCAATGCAAAAAAAATAAACATAACGTCAAGAACCAAAAAATGACTGTCCGAAAACAGCAACACAAACAAAGCCTTAGTTGTTCGAATAGTGCAGTTATTATAACAACAAATACATAAAAAAATATGGTTGTGCCTCTGTCTACCTCCTTGTGGAAAATGAGCGTGAAAAAACTTTTTAGTTATGCTGCCTCCATTTAGTATGTTTAGAGGGGCAAGAACAGGGGTTATTTGAACACATTACAGAGAACAGGGAATGCTCATGATGTTTTGATCGCGTCCTGGTTTTCTCCCAGGGCGCAGATTGTCGAACAATTCATCATCGATTAAGATTATTGAAGATGAAATTAATATTTAATTTAATCACCTTGATATTTAGTAGCGTGAAAACATGAAGTTGATATCTTGACATAGGTATTTCAGATGACAATATTATAAGTAATTTACATTTTACAAAAAAAAAAGAAAACAAAACTCTGTCACGTGTTTTTTTAAATATTTTCTAATAGACCAGTTATTAAAAACTAGTCTCTATCTCTGCTTTTTGAGCATATTTTTTTACCTTGCTCTCATATTCATTCACATCCTTCTAATGGATACACAAATCTATAAACAAGTCAATGGCGATCAATAGCGTCAAAGCATTAGAAACAAATGGTAGATTGGAATTATTGCAATATTATATAGTTAAAATGGTTACGAAAACTGAAGTTTATCAGTAGAGCGAAACTTGAAGGCTGTCTGACATAATTTTCTTTAGCTGGTATTCATGACGAAGCTCACCGAGCGCTCGCTTGCAATCTAAGTAACGTCCTCGTTGGAAACAAAACGCGGGTAAGCCTCTCCAATAAGATTCAACCTATTTATTCCTACATTTAAGAATAGACTTTACTAACAGAATTAAATTGTAATGTTTTAGGTTTTCATTTTAAATAGCATCATTTTTATTTGGTTGGATAAAGGTTTTTTATTACTTTATTTATAATATAAAAATGAATCTAAATGTGTTGGTAAGCGCATAACTTCCGAACGACTGGAACGATTTGGCTAATACTTTTATTGTTGTGTTAGTCATTGTCAGGAGAAGGTTCTTATGAAGAGGAAAACCGTGAAAATTGCATGGAAAATGGGAAAAACCATACTTTATTATCCCCATACAAACTGAACGGGATGAACGAAGTTCGCTGGGATAGCTAATCTTAAATAAAGAAAGCAAACAAGCTGACAGATTCGCTGCTGTAAGGATATACATATCTGTTATAGGATACAAAAATATTAAGGGTGTATAATTTTAATAAAAACGGACGGACAGTCGTTAATAAATAAGTAAGATAAAGATAAGGGTGTGGAACAAATCCAAAATCACAAAATCTTCAAACTATATTCATCTAAATAGTTACAGCGGCTTAAACGTAACAGCTAGACAAACTTTTAAAATGTATATTTGCAGTGAGGATTTCAAATCTGCTAAAGTTATCCATGATTTTTTTTTGTTTACAGGTAAGTCGGAGTTTCAATTCATAAGATTATCAGTGATGACAGTACGAGTTGTAAGTGTGAGTAAGTTATTTCATATTTCGCACTTGTTCCGTGCTTGTGATAAACGATTTTGTTAAGGATGAAAACATTTTAACTCAATCTATATTGAACCCGTTATCTTCGTCTTTAAACGTGACTTTTATTCCTGTTTTAGCTGAACTTTCTCCTTTCTAAAAAAATAAGTATAAAACGTGATATAAACTGTACTTCTTTAACTAATAATTTTATAATAATAACATAACAAATGGAACAAATTCTTTACTCCCAAATTTCTTCCTATCCAGATATTATATTTCTAAAATAATTTAATAGCCCTTTCTATCGCCTCTTTGGTCTAGCGGTTCAGTTGTTGGACTTGACTGCATGAGGTCCCGGGTTCGAATCCCGGGTCGGGCAACAAAAAGAAAATTGAGTTTTTCCACTTTTCTAGTAAAAAAAAAATGTTACTCGGGATTGGATACGTGCCCGGTTGTCGATAGGCTTGCCACCTATCACATTGTGGGACTTAGTGTCTTCGGCTAGTCGTGGGTGCCCTGGTTGTGCCTCTGCCTACCTCTTCGGGGATATGGGCGTGAACGTCCTTTTTTTTAATTTAATAGCGTTATTCGTTACAATAACTTATTTACTGTGGTAAATGGTACTGGGTACCTTTGTTACCAGACATGTGTTATTATTTTTTAATGACCATAAAATAAGACTACATTTTACCTATTTTACCGCAAACAGGTTATCGAAACTGACTTTTAATGTTAAATATTTTCCCCTAAAATCCGTTTGTCGCTGTTTGTGAGAACATTTCTCTAAGTGCGACAGTCAGTATTTAAATTCTTGGACTGGACATATCTAATGATGTTCAGTTTCGGGCTCTGGAATATGTAATAGAAGGCAATAACCTAATATATAAAATTCTCGTGTCAAGGTGTGCTTGATTGAACTCCTCCGAAACGGCTATACCGATTCTCATGAAATTTTGTGAGCATATTGAGTAAGTCTGAGAATCGGCCAACATCTATTTTTCATACCCTTAAGTGACAAGGGTGAGTCGAGTCACTCCAAATTTTTTTACCAAAATCACATCAAAAAAAGTAGCAGAACAACGTCTGCTGGGTCAGCTAGTAGCTTCCAAAAAGCTCGGTGTGCTCAGTAAGATGAGACAATACGTACAGCCATCCCATTGCTTAACACTCTATAGAGAACAAATTCAGCCTCTTATGGAGTATTCTTCTCATCTCTAGGCGAAAACTCCGCAGTACTAGCTTCTTCCTTTTGACCGCATGTAAAGGAAAGCGTGCCTAATCGTTGATGCTCGAATTCTTTCCAATCGGTTTGATCCTTTCCGCAGATATGTTGCTTTACTTAATGTCTTCGCATTATCACGGGAAATGTACTGTGAAATTGTTTAACTTGTACCTTTGGACATCGCGACAGAGCTTGAATTCTCATGCCTAACGCCATAACGAGCGGCGGTCTTCTGCCTTGCGATTCCGTTGATATTTCTTACTTTGTACAACACCAACATTTAATTATTACCAGCGATGGAAATTGGAAACTGATGCAACTTAGAAAATTTCAAGCAAAGAGCGTACTCATTCCTAAAGCTCGGCCAAGTATCTGTGAATCTTCTTGCATTGTGAATGTCCGAAAGCAACGGTAAACAATTTCCACAAGGTGGGATACTTGTCTGTCTCCTCTAAAAAATAAAATGTCATGGTTGAAATACGTCATGAGCTCTTGAGATATTTTTCATTCTAATTTTAAAAGATGTTACTTGTAGCGCTAGAATGAAGTTTTGCATTTTCGAAAGCTCACACCGAAACGTTCATTTTGTTGAAACGCGTAAGCCTAAATTATTTACCAAATGAAAGGCTTGACCAAATGCCATTGAATAAAAATAAACTGTTCTTTTATAAGATTTGGAAACAAGTTGTTATCTTTCATTAAATTATCGTAATCAAAACGCCGTGTTATATTTCTATTGAAAACTGCGATTTGGAAATTATTTGTCAATTTTAAACGAATAATGATAATGAAATAACTCGAAACTTGTCAAATGGACGATCCATTTGACAAGTTCCGAGTTATTTCGTTATATATTTTTTAATTAGAGCAAGCGATGCAAAAGTGCGAAGTTTTCTTACTCGAGTACTGTTAATTTTTATAACAACATATTGTTAGATTTAAGGAGACTATTTCCACGATGTTTGAAAAGCATTACAGGCTTACAATCTCGGTGAAACTTTAAGGAATGCTTTAAGCGGGGCTCAAGATGAAGACGTAAAGAAAGGCGGTCTTTCTGTTTTAGAATTCCTACGCTTTACCGTTGCCAAGTCGTTGGGCAAAGCGTTTGGATTCTAAAACGGAATCACTCGCGACTCGACGGATACGAAGACTTGCCACGGGTAAGGATCTACGACTCATTCACTTAATTAAATGTCTTGCTAGTTTCAGGCGATATTGGATGTAATCAAAGTTGCTGTATGTGTCTTTTTGGTTATATACACTTCTGACAGTGAGACCGAATTTAGACAATACTCAAAGGTTTAATCAAATTGTTATAAAAATAACAGAGACTAGGATATAACTAACACTTCAACTATCTGTTAAAAGCTTTTTGTTTTGCATGAACTATTAAAAGTGTCAGAAAAATCACAATTATTTTACAACTCGACCCACTTGATCACTTCGGTGGTCTAGCGATCCGGTGTTGGACTTGATTTCACGAAGTTCAGCAGGAACAAAAAATATGTTTTTACACTTTTGTAATAAAGACAACGTTACCTGTGATCAGATATGTGCCCGGTTGACGATAGGCTTGCCACCTAGTTGGACTTGTGTCTTCGGCTAGTCGCGAGTGCCCTAGCTGTAACTCTACCTAGGCCTTCCGGGAAACGGGCGTGAAAAGACAATATAAACCATTATTAAAATGACATATCTGTGGTAGCTAATACAAAAATTAAAACACAATTATTAAAGTATTTTTTTTAGGAAATATCAATAAATTTTGCTTAATGAATTATAATTTCTGTGTTTCGGTGGTGTATGTTTTAAAAATGAATTGATATATGTATTTTATTTTTTTAAATAAAACAGTTTCTAATGGTAGCTAACCAATACTTCGTAAATCAACAAAACTCAATTTTATCACTAAGTACTTTTTGTGGGGTACATTTTTTTTAAATGTTATAATGTTTAATTGTTAAAAACTTTTTTTCCTATAAAAATGTCTACAAAAGCTGATGATGAAATTTTGAAAAATTAAATTAGTTTAAGAATAACTTTTATATGACGTATTCATCATAGGTCATAATCTTTCAGGCACTTGGATACCCGGTTCCTCATGGTTCATTTCAGGTATTACAACAATAATGTATTAATGAAACTCGTTATATGTCACGGTAACATACTTACAGCGGCCTATTAAAGGTAATATCGCCTTAAAACCTTTGTGAGAGCCTTATTGCCTCGGTAATGTCGTTAGAAACGGAGATACGATTTAATAGCACCTTTTGAAGCTCCCTTAATATCAAAGGACGTCTTCAAGTTTATTTCCTTAAAATAAACTTGGTTTTAAAATAAATGCTTTAAGGACAACAATATTAAATTTATTTCATCTGGTATTGTCTAGGTGATATTTTGATATTAAATTTAATAATAACATAAAACGCAAATAAAATTTGGCAGCTTATAGATCTTGGTACGAAAATATATATATTTTAAAAATGTTGCGCAAGATACTAGCCTAGTATTTTGACTTATAACTTTTTATTGTTTGAGCAAAGTTTTGGTTAGAGTTTTTAATAGTGTTTTCACGTAGACCGAAAATCAATAAAACCGAAATTAAAATATCATGATTTAATAAATGAGAGTATGTTTCTTTACATATAAAAACAAACTCTGTTTATTTGGACGCGTATTATTATCTCTTTAACACCGACATGGTTTAAAAAAAAATTGCTCGTGCAAGAGTTAGTAGATTAATAAAACGATTGTTAAATCTCTTTATTCAAAAAAGAGGATCGAATTTTATCTTTTTGATTATTTGGCTGGGCGTTTCGAAGTTTATGGCGTAGGGATGCGATGAGCCTATTACTCACTAATGGTTTATTAATTCAGTAATTTATATTTTGATCTGATAATACATCAGCCATAACAAAAGTGTTTTGTGTTATGCAATATGTATTATTATATGTGCAAGTGCATTTTGAGCAATGGAGTAAATGGCAGACTTACTTGTCAAAAAGCTTAACAACATAGCATCAGGTTGGCAAACGCAAAATCCTAAAGACGTTTGAAGGCGACGTGTACTTTTAAAGTAAAAAAAGCACTTATTTATAGATCTTCCCAGAATAAAAAATACATCTTATAGCTGGTAAACTTGGCAACGGAACCTCAGGTTACTAAATCGTTACGTGTGTGTTTGTGTTTGTGTATCTTAGGGTAATTGTCATCATCAGGATGTCAGCATGTGCTGCACAATTTCTGAGATACAGAAAGGGAAAGTGTACTTAATAAGGCAAAATAGTACTTAAAGCCGTCCCATCCCATAAAGCGGCATTTGACCTCATAACATGGAGTATTGTTCTCATCCCTGGATAGAAGCTCCACTGTATCAGCTCCTTCCCTTTTACGCGTTATACTAAACCCATTCAGTACTAAGTACACAGAACTTGAGGATTTTTCTCGATTTCCCTGGGATTCTGTCATCAGTTCCAAACTTGGTTATGGTTCGGAGGATAAGGTAGCCTCTAAACTTATTTTTGCTCGACGTCTCACATCCCGGTTGCAGGTTGGCAACGCGCCATTAGTGGTGTCTTATTCCATCTTTGGTGTCTCTAGGCATCGTGCATTTCTTACCATCAGGAAATAGGTCTGCTTGTTTGACTTCCAATGTCACAAAAATAAAAGATGTAAAAAAAAATTGAAATCGGTTCTGTAATAGCAGAAAAATCTATTAACATATATTATAAAAATAAGGGAGCCGAGCACATTATAACTTCTTCCTTTTCCGTAGTCAGGTGAAAAAAACTGTACTCTTTGAAAAAAGGCTATCCTACTCCATTCCTCAAAAGTTTTCAAAGCATCTTTGATACTTTTGGTGTCGCGGATACCCGTGGCAGCTGTGATAGTGTAGCATCAGGTGGTCTACTTGCCATTTCCTCCCCATCTTTAAAAAATCAGGGATACGCCTACTTGCTTGACTGTCTTTAATATTTAAATCAGTACATAGTTTTAATACAAAGAATTTTAAGAGATAATTAATTCTTCAGCCATATCTACGTAATTACAATGGAATTGTTTCTAGTACTTCAAAATATAATATCCTGCTTTATTTAGCACTTCCTTTGTAGCAAGTTTCATTACCCGCTTATTAAAATTCCAACCTTGTCCCTTTTAGCTTAAGATAAGGCGAACGATGTTCATGTGGAATAATTTATTTTTAATTTATTACATCACTTAAGAAAACACAACTTGTACAATTACTAGTTTCGCACAAACTGACGTCTCTTCGTTTTAGTCATCATGGTCATATTCAATAACCTTTCTATAGTTTTAATAATAATAAATAATAAAAAATATTTCTGGACAAGTTACACAAATTTAATTGAACCCCAAAGAAAGCAAATTATGTGCTTGTATTATGGAAGTGAGTCAACGATTCTCATACATAGACATACTTAAATAGATACCAGAATAAATTTAACAAACACCCAGACCCGGAAATACAGACATTCAAATGTATATCACACAAATGCCTGCCCCCGTGTGTACAAAGTGTGTACGTTAGCCACTCGACCAATGAGGCGGTCTTCAGTTAGATGTTAGATAGATTATTTTTTGATTATATCTCCTTAACGTAAGGTTGCCTGGAAGAAATCGCTGTTGTGGCTATAAAACCGCCTTAGTGTATTAATTACTTTTTAAGTTTCTTTAGGTGTATTTATTTTTTATGTATTTTAGTGCACAATGAGGATTTATTCTATTAGCTGACCAAAGTTTTCTTGTTGAAATATTTTTTTATTTACTTAAATTACTACACGTTTTTTTATTTCTTCCAAAATATTACTCTCATCGCCATATGAATTCATAGAACATTTTAATAAGCTCTTTTGTGGTTTGGAGCATGGCTAAGTAAATACTGAAATTTTCCTCTTGTCTGACTCGCAACTAGTTTTGCACAGCTATAGAACAAGATAAATAACTTTAATAGAAGAAGGCGTTACTTTGCGGAAATCCATACTTAAATCTAAATATAATTATTTAATTTGCAATTTTCCGCCAAAAAATTTATACGTATTATTGCGTAACAAAACAGACAAAATAGTGCGCTAAGAATGAATTGGACTTACCGGAAGCTAAAACTCCCAAATACATCCAGCTCCACACAATACACACCACTAAACTGATTTAGTAGCACCAACAATACACATACTACTAGTTTTTAATACGCTCGAATTTGTCTAAGATTTGGAACACAGGTAGGTTGTGACCTGGATTAACATATAGGCTATTTTTAATCCCGATCGCACAACGGAATCCTGTGAAAATGCGGACGAAGCTGCAGGCAACAGCTAGTTAGGTATATGTTTGTGATATAGGTATTAGGCAACGATATTAATACATATAAATACTTATTACAAACATAGAAATTATCTATTTATAGTTAAAGTGTATTTGGAAATTCGGAATAAATATTTATCTTCTTCCTCTCTGCTAGGCAGTTCGTAAGAGGCGAGTGCTGTTAAAACGGGTCATTGCCAACAAGACAACTAGTGGTAGGTACTGTTCAGCAATTTGTCACGTTCCGGTCCGGAGGGTACGGTAGCCGTTAGACTTGCATGATAGGCGTAACACATCGGTCTCAGAACAGCGACTCACCTGTAACATCTGTGGTGACTGTACGCCACGGTTTTCCGTTACCATCAAGTTACTCTGAAATAAAAAAAGTAAACATAACGCATTCCAATTAAATATCTAAGGTGTAAATGTCGGTAGATATCTAAGCAAAATATAGCTTCAGAATATCAATTACAGAAAAATAAACTGTCAATATGTAATACAATTATAGAAACTATATATCGTCGGTAGTATAGAAGTATCGCCTGTGTGGTCTATCAATCGGGCGTCGGACTTGACTACTTGAAGTCCCGGTTCGATCCCCCTTCCCGTCTCGGGTAAAAAATATATATTAGAAAATGCATATTTTTGATTTTCTCATAAAAGTAACGTTGCCCGGGATTCGATATGTGCCCGGTTGGCGATAGGCTTGCCACCTATCACATTGTAGGACTTAGTGTCTTCGGCTAGTCGTGAGTGAAATGGTCGTGCCTCTGCCTACCCATTCGGGGATATGGGCGTAAAGATACTTTAGATGTAAGTAACATCTTATGTAGAAAATAAATTTAAGAAGCATAAATATACTAACCAACTGAAAAAAATATAACTTCAAAGTGTCAATTGTAAAATAAAGGACCTGTTTATAATAAAATAAGGACTGGAAAAGTATTGCTTATAAAGTAATATATAGCTTTCAACTAAGCCACATATCGCTTCAGGGTGCCAATCACAAAGAAATGAACTACCCCTTTACAATTAAGTATGGACTGTAGAATAGTAAAGTATTCATAGTACAAAGTTAGTAGGCAATTGAGCAAAATATAGCCTCAGATTACCAATCACAAATGGATAAACAGCCGTTTTACATTAAAGTATCCTATAAAGCACAAATCCGTTGAGTGCGCGGCTTTCCTTACGCGGCAGAAATTTTTGACCAATCCAAGATCATAAATTGTTACTTGTAATTACAATTGGTAAACAAACACTTTGGCTACTTATTTATTAATTTTTTTAAAGTAATTGATCTTGGAGCAGGGTAAGCGCAAGGGCACTCACTACCTACCTTTTCACCAAGGTGTGTGTTGTGTGGAGCTGGATGTATTTGGGAGTTTTAACTTGCGGTAAGTCCAATTCATTCTTAGCGCACTATTTTGTCTGTTTTGTTACGCAATAATACGTGGACATTATTTGGCGGAAAATTGCAAATTAAATAATTTTATTTAGATTTAAGATAAATAACGCCTGCGGACTAGACTACTGTCACTTACCGAGCTGATGTATGTGGTGTAGCTGTCCGTATTTGGTGTTTTAAAGTCAATCGAAAGTATTGGATCAAATAGTTTCTAGGAACACTATCCATGATAGGGGCGAGATAAGATGGTAAGAGATATAACGTCAAACAGTAATGTCCACATTTGTCCACACGAGATCGTGAATTTGCAAATTAGTAATAATAAATATTCCTGGACAAGTTACATAAATTGAATCTAACCCCAAAGTAAGCAAATTATATGCTTGTGTTTTGTTAGTCAACGATTATAATACATAGAAATACATGGATAGATACCAGAATAAATGTAATAAACACCCAGACATTTAAATGTTTATCACACTGTCGGGAAACGAACCCGAGCCTTGCGGTTGGTCAGTGTAGTTAGGCGTGTACGCTAGCCACTCAAAAAACGAGGCGGTCAAATTGTTTGAAAATGTCAGTTATTTTTAAGCAACATAGTACATTCTTCAAAGTTGCAAGCTCGCTAAAACGTTCTGAGCTAAAAATCGTTAACTCAACATAAAACTTACAAAATAAATCGCCAAATGTGTGTTTGATGACATTTTCCGCGGAAATTGTAAAACTGAGCCAAGTCTGGCAAATTCGAATTAAAAAACTGAAGCAACGGAACCGTTTCTCTAATAAATAAAGTTTGTTCCGTGCCAATGTTTTTTGATTAACGAGCGAAGGACATGAATGCGAACTAAATCTACAGTGAAAGCATTCAGAAAAGGAATCGCATACAATGTTTATGTATATATTTAGGAAAAATATATGGCAAACTGGATTTTAAAAGTAAAAATGTAACAAAAATATACAATTCCTTCCATTTTGGAACATTTTTATAAATGTTCCAAAATTGACACCCCTATTTCACCTCTTTAAGGGTAAAATTTCCAAAATTCTGTCCTTAGTGGGTGTCTCCTCAATTAAAAGACCCTACTTACTAAATTCTATAGCTGTAACTCTAGCAGTTTTTGCTCAGCGATAATGAATCAGTCAGTCAGAACAGATTTTTTTAAGTATAGATATGTGTTAAAAAGTAGTAGTTACGGTTGAAATAATAAGTACGGTTTAAAGTGAGTAGCGATGTAATTATTGCACAATAGTAAATGACAAAAAAAGGACTAGAATTAGAATAAAAGATTTCTCGTGGGAAGAGATTTAAAAGCAGATGGAATATGCTCATAAAACAATGCTGTTAGTTACATATTTTCATATTTTATAAGAGCTTACACGTGCCTTAATATTAAAGGGTTTGTTACAAAGACAGTAAAGCACAGCATCAGGTCAGGGACTCTTATTTCTGTGTCCCTGTTTAAGTCAGTATATATCTATAAAAAATAACTCTAAGTTAACTCATTTTTTTTCCTTTCTTTAAGTATTAAAATGTTTGTACTGTGTTCCTAAAGCTTATGTAACTGAAGTTTACCCAGTGCTGGTAGAGGCTCTTTGGCAAACTAGACTTTCCTGCCAGATATAGTCTAGTCAACATTTGCCTTTTAGGTCAAATTTTTTAGCTCGCCTCGGAAAATTCTGATCGAGGTGCCATTCGGTTCGTCATCGCATTTAGAAACTTTTTGAAAAGTTTGGAGTTTTGATTGCAAAAAATACAAAAGTTATAAATAATTTAGTAAAAAAAGAAAGGGTGGTTTTGTTTTTTGTAAATATCTCAAAAAGTATTCAAAATTATCGAAATTTAAAAAAACATCCATAAAGAGGAAGAAATTTCCTAAAAAAAACTTTTGTGTGGTAGCTCCATTTCTTTCCTAAAAAAGGAAAAAAATCCCAAATTAATAGTTTAACAACTATCGTACTTCCAATGTTGATGTTCGTACTACAAAAAAATTGTTAATTAATCAATTGATAATTGATTGAAAAATCGCAATAAAAATTTTTGATCGCCAGATTTTAGTTAATTGATCTATCCTGTAGGTGCCTGAATTTTTTGCATTTCTTAATTTTCCTATTTAACAAGTTTAAATAATATTTATTCATTAATTGTCCAGTGTGGGCGGAGCTTACGCAAGTGACAGTTCCCGTTTTCGGTCGTATTTTCAACCCTCTAGAAAAATGATAAATATTGGTCGTAGAGTTCCGGGAGGTAGGATTTTTTTCAGGAAATTTCTTCCTATTTGTTGATCTTGTTTGAAATTTCAAAAATTTTGAATATCTACTTTTTGAGATATTTGCAAAAACAAAACCACCCTCTTCTTTTTTTACTTAATTGTTTATAACTTGTAAATTTTGCAATCAAAACTCCAAATTTTTCAAAAAGTTTCTAAATACAATGAAAAATCGAATGACACCTCGATCATAATTTTCCGAGGCGAGCTAAAAATGTTGACCTAAAAGGCACATGTTGACTAGACTAATAGCTGGTAAAGAGCGAGCATAGGCCACCGTCATTATTATCACCGTAACATTCTACTAGGTGGTAGAGTTTCGCAGCGACTCGCCCGGATGGATACTACCTAGGATTGCCTTTATTTTACCTTTATTTTTGGTAATTATACTTTATACAATTACATAAAAATAAAGTACCTATGCAAAAATACTTTATTTCCAACCTCTACCACGATGCGTAAAACAAAACACACATTATGGGTACTTAACGATTTATAATTACAAAAAAAAATTTAGATGTCAGTTGTGACATTCTGAGGAAATGGTTCAAAAATGGTCCGTTACTTTTGTTTATATTAATTGAAGAATATATAAGGTAAATAAATAAGACTTAAGTAGATCCAAAAAAAATAACTAATGATGATAAATAATTTACAGTGAAAAGTACAGTTGAAATAGGCAATATATACTTAAAAATGCATCTGATAGCTTACCAAATATAAAAGAAATTGTGCTAAAGGCACACGAAAATACGTTTTTAAGGCAATAAAAAAGATAATGTTTGAAAATTACTTTTTTGTCTTTCTAACACTTTATTTTTTGCTTATCCAAACCAATTTATAATTTTTTTTGTCTAAAAAATTTGGCAACCTTAATACTACCGCCATAACTATTTTTGCCGCCATAATGTTAGTGGTTGCCATTGATGTTTGGGAAATAAGGTAGTTGGTAAACTTAATTTTGCTCAAAGCCTAACTAACATCCTGGCCTCATTTTTAATTACTTATACGGGATACTCACGATCTCTTTTTATTTTATTTGTCGATATTTCGGCCTAGTTGCATAGGCCGTGGCCAGTCCCGTCGTGACCACGGCCTATGCAACTAGGCCTAAATATCGACAAATAAAATGAAAAGAGATCGTGAGTATCCCGTATAAATAATTAAAAATGTTATTAATTCGCGACGATTTAAGTTTGAAATCCTATATCCTGGCCTCAGTTTGCCAGGGCTTGATTCCTAACATTTGTATTCAGCTAACGGTGTTTTGCTGATTGAGCTGCTAAGGATTACTATAAATAACTCAGATTTGAATTTCTGATTAATAATTTTACTATCTATCGATCAAAGCTGATTTGATCATTAGATGAGATGTGTGTAGACCAGGAGGAGTATTTTTGGTTTGTTATATTTGTTAAGAACTGTACCTACTTCTACAAATAAGTAATTAAATTGAATTGGAGTACTCCAAGAATGTATGTAGCAAATGTTTGTATTTTAATCGTCTCTTCTGTAAGTCACATAAAGTGTTACGACCGACAAACTCATACATTTTATTATAGACGTAGACGACGTACGTCCGACGTTAAATGACCATAAGGCGGGGCCATAAACTTTCATGTAATGCTCAATTTTGCTTTTGATGCAGTTAATATTTTGTCATTTCAAAGGCATTTTCTTTTTAAGAGTCCTTTATTTTTTTAACGGTAATTGACCGCGTTACATGTTCCTATCTCCATATTGTCTCCACTCGCTAATGTCGTGTTCCGCTTTGAAAGGTAGCTTAGCTGATAACTTCGCAGGATACTTCACATTTAAACCTCAGTTTTGAAACGTAACTTTATCGTCTTTAGTATCTATAAATGTCATTTATTTTTCACAACTCGGGAAACTTGCGGCTTTTTTGTATCATATTTTGTATATAATTCAAACTGGTAATTCAGAACTTGAAATAAAAACAATCCTTATTACATATAACTAGCTGCTGTTCCGGTAAACTTTGTACAGCTTGTCCCTTAACATGCGAATTTTTTAGTATTTACTCTGCTATTTCGGGGCTACTAAATACATTATATTCCTGACTATCTTAAGTCATAGGTTAAATCTAAATAGGGTAAATTTTAAATCATATAATATACTTAAGTAAATAACGAAAAAAATTAATAAGTCCCTGATAAAAAAATATAGAGATTTCTCCTTTTTATCACATGAGTACCTGTCCTTGTCGAGAATCGAACCCGTTGAGTCGATTATTTATATTAATTTCGAATATTCATTAGGCATATCGATGGGTCCTACGTACGTACATTGTCAATGCGACAATTTGAGCATTTTAACTTTTTTGTCTTAAATGTTACATTTTACATTTGTAGTTGACATTCGTAGGGGAAAATGCTTTGTTTTTGCTGCAGTAAAAGGGCTAATGTGACAAAATTTTAAACTTACAAAGGCCAAACGGTTCTTAGAGACTTGTACGCGGAGGCATCCTGCGTCTTTGCTTTCGTTTAGGGCCATTTAGTCAATGTAATTAGTGAATATTATATATGTTATGAGATATAAGTTATTAAAACATGACGTCTAAACACCATTATAAGTTTAGAAGTCTAAATTTAGTTAATTAAGCAATTAGTAATGTGAACAATAGTGGTTCGACTGATAAGGTAGGTTGTAACAACGACGAAAACACGATCACCGAGCTTCTAAAGTATTTAATTGTTTTCAAGTGTTGTCGTATGTTATTAACATTGGTATTTACTTAATTAATAGTTAATGTTACTAATATAGTACCTATTATATAAATAATACTGAATAATAAAAAAAACATAAATCTGTCATTTCACCAACTCCATAAGGATCAGAATCATGTTTGTTATTCTTATAAACACAGTTCCATAATAGCAGAAATAAAACAAAACTTTGAAAATCACGTAAGTAACAAAAATGTGTCTAGATCTTTAAAACAGATTGATGACATGCATCACAAAAATATTCCAAAATATTTTGTGCTACATTTTACTTACAAAAGGTTTTACTGGCTCCTAGCTGTAATATTAGCTTATTTTATTATTATAAGCGATTGAAAGTTTCGTTGGTACCTGCTACTTGTAGAATAAACAAATAGCTATGAAGGGTTCAATTAAAATAGTTAGTTGTAGATATGACTTTAAGTAGGCTGTGCAGATTTAAGACTTTGGTCAGACAATTTTACTGGCCGAAAGAGAAATAGGACTAAGTTTTTAATGTACAGCTAGGTACTTTAATATTAATATTAAATATACTTTCCTGTTGCATTCATAACTTTATGCTACAATTGAGAAAGCTTCAAGACAAAAATATTTATACACCATTTGAGTGACTTTCGGAATTATTTTAGGAATTCCCTATAATGTTGTGGAAATTTTTAAAAACATGATTTTTGACTTTGTTAAGATGCAAACGAGTTATTGTTTTAACTGGACCAAAAATTCAGAGGAATAAAAAGTGTTTGGTCTAAATTAAAACAAGTTGGTATCAGTAAACACGAATCATACATTCTTTTTTACAAATTAGGCCCACCTAAAGATGCTTTCGAATACCACATTAACATTTATAATCTTTCCGTTACAACAAGAAAGAAATTAGCTGACAGATCTACAGGTTTGTCTTTAAAACTACGTTATAATCAGTTGTTGTCAATTGATCCATCCAAAAAAAAATCGTTTAATTGAATTATGTCACAAAAACCCTATTCCACCAGTATTACAAAAATTTGGTAGTATCTTATGATAATTCAATGATTATAATTAGGAATAATGGTAGCAATGAGGGGTTTGTTTCATTTTGATAATTTTTATTTTTATTGGGCATTTTGTTAACTTTCACTTAAAATTTGTAAGAAAGTAAGTTTTGGTTGGCTTTTACGAATTTTTAATTATTTTAAAGAAATTTTGTGAAGATATATAGTATTGATTATTTCTGCGACTATACATTACCAAAAATAAAAACATTAAATTGTTTATTTGGTTTTATTCATGTGGCCTATCTGGTTGTTGAAAATATAACGTCAACTAGTAAGATAGTGTATAAGAGTCTATATCATATAATAACATATCTTATTCTTTTTTCAAACTGCTCATGTAGTTAAAACATTATTATAATTATGTAAATAGTTCTAAATTTTAAAAAACACGTTTCTTTTTAAATTGGCTTGGCTTCCAGTAAAAGGGCTTAAGTGAGACGTTGGCCTTTATACTAGTTTTTTACAGTTTAAATAACGTAACAAAAATAGCGCATTTAGACCTATATACATTATTTAAAAAACTAATACATATACAAATAAATCGATATATTATCTAAAATAGCGAGGTCATCTGTCATAGTTGCAGTGCAAAGTTTCACAATAATCAGCAAAAGCATTTAAAAATTATTTCAAATTGAAACTTTGTTAGCCTCTACTGAAAAGTTGTCAATGTGCATATTGGCCCTTATACATAGGACCCATCCATATAGTCCCACCTCGATATCATAACCTTCGCCCAATGAAGCAGTCCTCATAAGAAAACGTTTTCAATTCTGCGCTGAATTATTAGAAAACTACTTATAGACGGTGATAAAACTAAATTATGTGGTAGTAAAACTTGAGTCTCGATAAGCCTGACTACTTTACATAAGTATGAGCACGTCGAGTTAAGTAGATAGCATTGCTTCTCAACCTTGTTAAACTTGTGAGAACGTCCCATGGGAATATAAATTGGCACGTCTTTGCGTTTTAAGGATTCTTAAACTTTAAGGATTTAAAGGAGGTCACCTGAACATCGGGCCTCAATTTATATAATTTTCAGAAATATAACGAGCATATTCGAGTTAGACGGACTAGTTAGGTAGTCAAGCGATGTTTCGAAATGGTACCGTCGCCTATAATATAAGTATTATCAGTGCTTACAGTTTCTATAATTCAGTTAAGAGGCGTTGGCAGGAAGTGAAAATAAGTGCACTAGAGTTTTTAAAGCCTAAGGGCTGATTTCACCGATCATACTGAAAACCAAATTTAGTAAAACTAAGTTCATTGTAAATGAGTTCAAATACCGGCTGTGATTTCGTTCATAAGCTTCTGCAAGTACTCTTTTAAAATTGACAATAATTCTTATCCCCCATCCTTTAATAATCTACTGACCACGTCAAATAGTTTAGTAATGAAATATTTAAAATAACCATTGACCTCTAGGTATAAAAATAACCGAAATTCCTTTGACAATAAAATTGACATGATTGATATTCTTGACAGTTGACTAAACGTTTTTTACGTTAATCGCGTTTAAGTTCGACGGTGAAATTCAGCCTAAGGCGCAGATCCGGAGTGTCGCACTGACATGTGGTTGTACTGTTAATCCGTGCGCTTTTTGTCTACAGTGGCGCGGCGTTCTACGTAGTCTATACAATGTGATATCCGCCTTAACTCTGGTTGGAAATGTATCATTAATAGCTTAGGTTCTTTGTCACGCTACGTCGTACCTAGTACGAGTCATGACGTCAATAGCCTGCACATGCGATTACGGTAGGCGTTTACATTTTAACCTTGCATTTATTTTGCGTCGAGTAAAAACTATAATTTGCATTTTTTATAATTTCTTATTACCTCGTAAATGGAAAATGTTATCGATTCCCAACCCTCTCTCAAAATTTGGCTGATCCTTTACCCTGTATATATTTGCCCTAATCATGTCAGTCTGTCAGTCTGTCACGCCTTAGTCATGGCGTTACGCCTGAACGGGTGGACCAATTTTGCTAATTCTTTTTTGTGTGTTAGTTATTGTTACGAGAAAATTAATATATGTAAAAAAAATATCAATATTCATAGTAAGGACAGGTCAACATCTGTCGGCGCAACAAGTAATAAATGTTCGTCGTTTTTTAAGACCGCGTACTAAAGTAGCAATGTTAGGTTACTTCTACACGCAGTGCAAATTAACTCAGTTTCAACGAAAGAACTGGAAGGCTAAATATTTGTGCAATATTTCACAACTGTCCCTCGAGATGGCACTATAAAATTTTACAAGCCATCTTTCCTGGCTTAAACATTATCATGGTTTTTATGAGTTACAGTCGTTTAGCTTATTAAGACTCAGAATTAATTTACGATGTTATAAATTTAGTTTTATCGCCCTGAGTGGGCAGAATCCTCCGATGACTTAGTATAGATAGCAAAACATCTCTATAAACAGTTTCAGATTTCCTTAATGAATAAGATTTGTAAGACGATTTCTGTTCTGTAAATGAAACAAAAATGTTTTAGAATGTTTTTTGATTGCGTTGTATGCTCAATTGAAAATAATTGTATTTCAAATTGTGTAATTATTATGGCATCTGTTTTATATGTATTCTTATAAAATAATTTTCATATTAATGGAATTAAGTTATGTGTTATTGTAATTAAGTTATACTAATACAAAATACAAATCTAATACAAATAAATACTTTCCTAAGCTAATTGCTACATACGAGTAGATAGACATGTATATTGAATCCTACTCTCCTTACCTCATCTGTGAAAGGCTTCTGTGGTCTAGCTTTCCGGTGTATAACTTTACTCGTCAGGTCCCGGATTTGATACCCTTTTCGGGCAACTAGCATAATGTAATTTTTCCTGTTTCTAACTAACACAATTTTGCCAGAGATTGGATAAGTGTTATCTATCGCTTTGTGAGACTTATGTGTCTTCGGCTATTCGTGGGTATGTGGTGGCACCTCTGCCTAATTTTTAAGGAATGCGGGCGTGAAGATATTTTTTATTTTAAACCGTCCAAGACACAACTTTCGCCTCAAGGCACCATACATGTTACTGGAGCAAAACTGTCTTGTGGCTGGAATCTTAAGGGCGTGTTCAGATGACCCGCGCCGAGCACGCACACGCATTGAGCCCGCCCTAAACCCGCGCTCAGCTCGCGTAATGCATCGCGCACGCCTCGAACCCGCTTTTACTACTAGTGACAGTCAATAAAACACTAGCTGAAGCGCGGGCGTAAGGCGAGTGTTGCGCGTGAGCGGGGTGCGCGCGGGTTGCGCGTGTGGCAAGCGCTTGGCGGGTACGTGGCGGGTGCTTGAGGGCGCATGGCGTGGGCGGTTTGATTTGGTTAATGAAATTAGAGAAAATTGCTGTGGCAATAAGGTTCAAATTATGTCGAAAAAAATCAAAGCGTGTTCGACGCGGGTGATGGCGAGCGTGGCGTGCGCTTGGCGTGCGCGTGTCGTCTAAACGCAGCCTAAGCCACATGTGTAAGTGTACCAGCTTTTATACTCCGTAACAAGGTACATGACCATTGGTAAAGAAACCGGCCAAGCCGTTACACTACTCTCCGAAACCTCTATTATTGTGACGAATTGTCTGTCTGAATGACCACATTCACGCCAAGGTCCTCACGCGGCACTCGATACTCACTGTATTGAGTGCCAAATCTCAAGATCCTGGCAGAACTGCCTGGCTTCCTCCACGGTTTCAGAGACTTTTGACTATTCTTCTGACCCTGGCT
>NJDC01065501.1:3742-36087 GCA_002245475.1 Calephelis virginiensis
AAAGAGGTAAGTAGTAAAATTTAGTTTGAAACATAATGTAGTTAGTTTCTAGTTTTCTTGTCATCGGTTCTTGGAGGAATTCAGTTCTAGAAACAATTTATTCACAACACTTGTACTTTCCACAATACATTTTTTTATTTTTATAGTTTAGCCAACCAGTTTCGCTATTCAAGCATCATCAGGGCTATTTATATTTAATAAAAATTGTAATATTGTTAAAAATAAAATTACTTATATTGTCAAAATCAATGTCAAATAAAAGCTGCGTATTAAGGGATGTTTAATTTATTGGGGAAAATGAATTAATACGAAAAAACGAAACGATACGAAAGCTGCGAAATCTGACATAATAAAGTAAGTAAAGTAAAGGGAAATACATATAACAAAGTATTATGACTACGCCACCGGCCACAAATCAGTCTATTTAAACGCTCGACTGGAAAAATGTTGTTTTAATTTTGTCGTCTTTGTATATACGTGAGAATTTGTGTGTACCTATGTGTGCCACCATAACTCCCAAACTAACGACCCTACAGTAGATTTTTTTAAAAGCTGATGTAATCGAGATGGTTCTTAGATATATCACGGATAGGCTTTGTTAGGGCTTAATGAAAATTTTAATTTTATAATTATGTCAAAATTTAAAAATATCTTAGAGAAAATATTCGTATAATCACCAAAAATGTTATTAGTTTGTGCGATATATCAGGCCAAAAGGGAAAAGGAAAATCTCCAGGCTTTCGTACTATCGATGTTATGGCCGCAAGAATAGGTAATTCGGTTGTACCATTTAGGACGAGCGAGCACCGCAGCTTTGATAAATAATATAATACGATTACTGAACTATCTTGTCTATCAATATTCAATTTGAATAAACAATTGTAATTTAAAATTTTGACATTTAATAATTTTTTTGGGTTACATTTAATATTAAGTTAAACTGTCAAGTGTAAAGTGTTGGTCCGGGTTCCTTTGCAGAATAGACCATCTGCCTTTTTTGCCAGACAGCTCGTTAAAGGCGAGCATAAGCTTATCATCACTAACACCGTGACATCTGACTAGGTGGTAGAGTTACACAACGACTCGCCTGGATTGGTACCACCGTCATACCTAGTTTACCATTCATTTAGTGGGGTAGGTATCCGGTATAACTTACCTTTATATGCCACAATACCGCTAGTACTCTGACATTTTCTTGTTACTTTGTTTATGATAATGGAAGGCAAACAAGAAGATGGATTTCCAGATGGTAAGAAATTCACGCCGCCTAGAGTCAGCCAAGGTGGTAATGGTGCATTGCCAACCTAAGGCCGGGATGTTAGGCGTCGAGCAAAAGTAAGTATACCGGCTACCTTGCCCTCCGAACCGGAATACGCCATGACGTTATGGCGGCAGGAATAGATAAGGAGGTGGTACCAATCCGGGTGAGTCGCTGCGAAACTCTACCACCTAGTCAGATGTCACGGTGCTAGTGACCAGCCTATGCTCGCCTTTTACGAGCTGCCTGGCACAGGAAGGCAGATAGTTTATTCTACAAAGGAGCCCGGACCAACACGGGGAACATAACTCACTCCTTCACATATTTGTTTTACTACAAACTAATATGTAATGACTACTTTCCTATGTCAATCTGGATCCTCTGTCTTGACAAGGTCATCCATCTTCCTGCGAGTAGCTCAACGATTATGGATTAAACGTATCATCACCGATTTCAACTTGTGATAGAGTGCTTTACAGCTACTTACCTAACTAGGGATCCCCTGCTTTAGTCATTCCGGTCACCATAATTGCAGAGCTTTGCAATCTCATATTCTAGTTTAAGGGAGAGGATAGTCGGTTTACAGGCACATCAAGCCTATCACTACAACCACAGGAAAGCAAAGGTCCTGTCGCATCTATGCTGTTTTAGTTACTATTATCTCCTATCACCTCTTTCTATATCTTATCGTCTCTGTGGCCTAGCGGTCCGGCGTCCGGCTTGACTTATTTAGTTTCAGGGTTCGAAGGCTGTAAGGGTCGGGAAGTAAAAGAACATGAAATTTTAATTTTCTAATAAAAATAACGTTGTCCTGGTGGCGATAGGCTTGCCACCTATCGCACTATGGGACTTAGTGTCTTCGGCTAGTCGTGGGTGCACTGGTTGTGCATCTGCCAACTCCTTCGGCGATATGGGCGTAAAGTTTTTTTTTATCACCAGGTAGGTCATGCACTTGTTTACTGTCTTATTCCAACCAAATTCAGAAAAATGAAATAGTCTTATACCTCCCAAAAACATTATATTGATATTGAAAAATCCACAAATGGATCAGTTATTAGGATAAAAAATACCATATTGTATGTTTTACCGGGGTTCACTACCCACATTCAAAATTTTGTTGTATCTGTTTCGGAATTTATACGAAATAAAATGTAAATAATATTCACGGAACAGTAAAGAATATGTTACAAGCACTTGATCATTCCAATTTTTCTATCACAATGTTTTTATGAAATAAAAATATTCATTTATTCAAAATATATCTTCAGAAATATTATCTCTCCAATATTAGCGGCACATCGATCTGCTAGTAGCTCAAGTTAACTAAAAGTAGGACTGCTCGTAGTTTGTAACAGATGACAACAGTAACTATTTTACATTGAAGTCTCTACAACTTTCCAGTTGGTAACTTTAACACGTAGTTCAAAAGTAGTAGCACTAGTTTACTATATTGGTTTTTGTGTAACAATGGACTTAGTTTATCCTACATCTTTCTTTCTTCATAATATATTTTCAATGTTTCTCTAGTTTATTACATTAATTTTAGAATATCCTTTTTGTTGTGTAGACCGGAAGGTTCTTAAAAAAAGGGAAATTACAGGGAAAGTGGAAAAAAACTTTAGTCCATGCAAACTGTAAGAAGCTGTTAATAGCAAGCGATACAAAGTTCACCGGGTACATAACTGCTAGATGACCCAGCAAACTTGAATACTGATTCAAAACATGTTGTTCTCAATTCTCGAAGTATCTAAAAATATAATCATGTAGTCAGCAGATTTTGAGACAGCATATTCTCAAAATTTACAAACATGACTTTGTAGTCTAGGCAAATATTAGTGAAAATTTATAGCGGTAGTTTTAAAGTCTAGTCCGACTCGCACTTGGCAACTTCGTAATAAATTATACATTATTCTGATAAATTAAAAAAAAGTAAGTATGTTCACGCCTAGCCCACGACTAGCCGAAGACACGAAGTCATAGGCAAGCCTACTGCCAACCGGGCACGTATCCAATCCCGAGCAACTTTTTTTACTAGAAAAGTAAAGTATCTTCACGCCCATATCCCCGAAGAGGTAGGCAGAGGTACAATCAAGGCACCCACGACTAGCCGAAGACATTAACTCCCACAATGTGATAGGTGGCAAGCCTATCGCCAACCGGGCACATTTCGAATTCCGACCAACATTTTTTTTAAACTAGAAAATTGAAAAAATCCAATTCTCTTTTTGGTGGCCGACCCGGGATTCGAACCCGGGACCTCACGCAGTCAAGTCCAACACCCGGACCGCTAAACCACAGAGGCGATAATTTTTTACTAGAAAATTGGAAAAAAACCAATTTTCTTTTTGCTGTCCCACCCGGGAATCGATCCTGGGACCTCAAACAGTCAAGTCCGAAAACTGAACCGCTAGACAACAGAGGCTAATAAATGATGCCAATGATGATAAACTTTATTTGTTACTAAAATAGATTGGGGTCCTTTGAAAGATCTAACCGGCTCGCACTTAGCAACTTTAATCTTATATTATAACTACATTTGTATTAAATAAATAAAAATAAAATAAAATAAGCCTCTTATTTCTGAGTAACAATTAATTCCTAAGTATCATTTTTTTTATCAGAATGTTTTTCCGCAGTTTGTCTTTCGACATAGGCCTCCTCTAATAATTTCCACGTATCCCTATCCCTCGCAACTCTCATCCACAATGGTCCCCCAGTTCCTTTTAAGTCATCTTCCCAGCATTTTGATTGTCGACCTTTGCTCCTTTTCCTATCCCTCGGGTATCATTCACTTATTGTTTTTGTCCATTTCCCATTTCTATCTCTTAACATATGACATTTGTATTATTAACTGTAAAATACCTAACTTATCCTTTTTTCTGCCTGCAAATTACGGTAGGTATAGTTTTGACATTTTTTTAACGTTTTACGTAGTTACTGAGTCATCGTTCACAGTTCAATTTGAACAAAAAGGCCAATATGGCAAAATAAAAAAAAAACAAATAAAAAAAGTGGCAATCTTATTTTTTCAAGCAACTGCCGGTCAACGAAAAGGTCAGGAAATTTATAATATTAATTGAAAATAATGTTCACTTTTATGTAATAAAAATGCGTTTTTCATTTCACGTGTGTAATAATTCACATTCGTTATTTATAGTTGGGTTTTGCAATTATTCGCTGATAAATGTTCAATAACTTTAATTTACTGTTGTTATTAATATTACATCTGAATATCGTAACGTGTATCAATAAACACGGTTCAATGAATATATTTTAGAGTTATCAGTTTTAGATCGTTTCTCTTGCAAAATTTACTATGACTGTAATACACTGTTTGTGTGATTAATGGTAGTATACACATTGGCATTTTATGTATTTTTATGTGGAAATTAGTTCAATATATTTTCATTAAGAAAATTATTAATACACAGATTTAAGTAACTGCAATAATGTATTCGACTAGTTGAAAAAGCTTTATAATGCCCGATTTTGGAACCCCCCACCGAAAACAAGGTTGTTATAAGCGGGATGGATCAATGCGCGTGCATGCGTGCGTGCGTGTGTTCTTGCGTGTGTGTGTTCGTGCGTGCGTGCGTGAGTGCGTGCGTGCGTGCGTGCGTGCGTGCGTGCGTGTGTGTGTGTGTGTGTGTTTACGTGGCATCACAGTTTTGATGATCACGTGTGTGAGATAGTTTTTGGCTACAATATAGATAGTTTTTTTTAGGGCTTATTAAAAAAATATTTGTAAGACCATCTTTTGACCCATATATCTCTTCTAAGCTATTTATTACCAGGAGTAGAGTTATTTTATGACGTATGTTGAACTACATTCTTAAATTCAATTTACATTATTTTTTTTCGAAAATATGACCTTGAAATTATGACTCAAAAAATAAAAATAAAACATTTAAATTAATCCGTATTTATCAGAATCGTCTCGCTATTAATGTGCCTTTAGTTGAATTTTGCACCTATTATATTGAAGGTAGTTAAAATAAAATAAAATGTATACTTTCAATTTTCGAATAAATATAATGTTGCTCGGAATTAGATATGTGCCCGGTTGGCGAAAGGCTTTCCACTTATCATAATATTATGGGACTTAGTGTCTTCAGCTAGTCGTGGATGCCATGGTCGTGTCTCTGCCTAACCCTTTGGGGATATGGGCGTTAAGATGCTACTACGTAGTTGAAAATAAAGAAAACCCTCGTTTTATTTAAACAATATTTTAGAATCTATACTTGCTATCGTCGGTACTTGGTGGAATTCCATTGTATATACACGTTTTTTGGAGATAACACTTGTACTTATCCACTGTATACTTTATTTAACACTTTCTAGCCAACCGGTTTCACTTTAATCAGCATCATGCTGTAAAAAGTGAAACCGGTTGGCTAGAAAGTGTTAAATAAAGTATACAGTGGATAAGTACAAGTGTTATCTCCAAAAAACGTGTATAAACAATATTTTAATCGATAGAATAAATTTCGTATTCCATCTTTAAATTAAACACCTCTATGGTATTAATGTCTGATTTTAAAGGTGTTTTGAGGAAATAAGTAAACTAGCTTAATTTAAAAAGTATTTTCAGCTTAAGACAATGATCACGTTTCAAATTCTATTCAATATGCAAAATGTTTGATCTAAAATTTCATGCAATATGTGATGTTGACTCTTATATGAAATAAGCTTTAATTTTGGTAATAAAAGACTTGGTTATTCGTGTAGTATGTTTTATGACTTATCTTCAAAATTCCTCATACAAGACAATTAATGTGAAGTACTGCTCTTTACGACATACGTTTTAAGATTTTGTACGTGACTGTACTATAGAGTAAAACAAGTTATTTCACAAGCGTTGTTTAAAATAAATTTGTTTTCAACTGAATCCAAAAAGGAGATGTTCAATTCAATTTATTTTTTTGTGACTTGGCGGCGCGAGGGTTTTGAAGGTCCTTTTTTTTTAAAAGTTGGACATGATTTGTAGGTGGGTTTATATAAATTCCATTAAGGTCCTTGTAATAAATTATATGGGGCCACCTTGACATCACGACTTACCTTTTAAAAAAAGGTAAAGAAACAAAATTTAAATTCATAAGTAAACACGGAATATTAAAAATGAGTTTAGTTAAAAAAATATAGATTTTGTGTGTGTTTCCTGGTATAATGAACTCCGTAATAATAAATTGACTCGTAACTTAGGCTGCGTTCAGACGACACGCGCACGCCAAGCGCACGCCACGCTCGCTATCACCCGCGTCGAACACGCTTTGTTTTTTTTCGACATAATTTGAGCCCTAATGTCACACCAATATTCTCAAATTGCATTAACCAAATCAATTTGCTCACACCACGCGCCCGATAAGCGTCCACCAAGCGCCCGATAAGCGTCCACCAAGCGCCCGCCAAGCGCCCGCCTCGCGCTTACCACGCACGCACCCCGCGCACGCGCAGCACACGCCTTGCCCCCGCGCTTCAGCTAGTGTTGTGTTGACTGTCACTAGTAGTAGAAGCGGGTGCGAGGCGTGCGCGATGCATTACGGGTACTAAGCGTGGATCTAGGACGGGCTTAACGCGTGTGCGTGCTCGGTGTGGGTCATCTGAACACGCCCTTAGTCAAAAAATTGTTATGGAGGTCGCGTTGATGTAAGATTATTGATAACTATCTAGCTAAGCAAATCTTAAGCGGCATGCGTTGTCATTTGTCAACAATACTGCTACTAGGAGTTGGTGAATGGGTCGTAGATGGTGGCAGATAATTTGCCGCCACAGCACATCACAACAACCGATGTTGTGTCCTGCTGTGGAAATATTGCATCCGTTTATCACCCGCTTCACATAACATCATTAGCGTTTACATAAACTTTATTGTTTATTTTACGACATGTTTTTTGATATAAGAAGGCAAAAAACAGACGGATTTCCTGATGATAAGAAATTCACGCCGCATAGAGACGCCAAAAGTGACGTTACCAACTTGAGGCCGGGATATAAGGCCTCGAGTGAAAGTAAATTTAACGGCTAAGTAATACATCTTCCGAACCGGAACACGTCCTCAGCAAGCACTGACGTTATGGCGGCGAAATAGATAAGGCGGTGGTACCAATACGGGCGAGTCACTGCAAAACTCTACCACCTAATCAGATGTCACGGTGTTAGTGACGGTAAACCTATGCCAGCCTTTTACGAGCTGCCTGACAGGAAGGTAGATGGTCTATTCTGTAAAGGAGCCCGAACCAACTAGTACGTATATGAATAATTAAACAAATTTAGATTTTATTAAAATTGTTCCCACCATAGCGTAAGCTTAAACACGGGACACCCGGTTTACTTATGCACGAGTTTCTATCAGGAAATCCGTCTGCTTGTTTGCCTTCCAATATCATTAAAAAAATCACTGCAATAGTGAGTCTTGGTACGAAAGTGTGTGCCTGCCTTAATAGTTATGTACATGTTAATTGAGTTAAAAGTTCCAAACAATCCCCAGGATTGTTTGTTAATATTTTACGTTTCATAAAAATATTCGAGATAAACAATGCAAGTATCAACTACTGCGATGATACACACATAGATTATGTGTTTTTTGTACAATGAAACTGATGAAATTAAGACTAGAAACATTTTTGTTGTACTTAAATCTTACATTGCCTCTGTGGTCTAGCGGTTCAGTCGTTGGACTTGACTGCATGACGTCCCGAGTTCGATTCCCGGGTCGGGCAACAAAAAGGAAATTGGGTTTTTCCAATTTTCCAAAAAAAAATGTTGCTTGGGATTGGAAATGTGCCCGGTTGGCGATAGGCTTGCCATCTATCACATTGTATGATATATAGTGTCTTCGGCTTATCGTGGGTGCCCTGGTTGTGCCTCTGCCTACCTCTTCGGGGATATGGGCGTGAAGATACTCTTTTTTTTCTTTAAATCTTATAAAATTTCAATAGATCAAATATGTTAATCACTGATTAAAAATGTTAACTGACTCATATCGGAATTAAATTTCAATAGAAAGAAATTATAGAATTCTATTCTTATAATTAAAGTGACAATAAACTTAAAAATGATTTGCATTCAATTTAGAAAAGCTAAACTTCGAAACTACACGTTCGAATTTGTAAACTTGTCAACAACTGTTTTGCTTAATCGTCAGTTTCTAATTAATTGTTAAAGTAAAAATCTAAACAATGATAATAATCACACAGTTCTGCTGATTACAATCGTAACCTCTAAATCCTATTAATATTATAAATGTGAAAGTTTGTAAGTATGGATGTATGGATGTTTGTTACTCTTTCACGCTCGAATGGCTGAACGGATTTGTCTGAAATTTAGAAGACAGATAGATTGTAACCTGGATTAACATATAGGCTATTTTTAATCCCGATCGCACACCGGGTTTCTGTGAAACGCGGGCGAAGCCGCAGGTAGCAGCTAGTAACTTATGTTTTAGGTGCGTCTTTGTTTGCTGTATCCAAGTTTAGCATCTATTATACCAATTCGAAACATGACAATGTAATTATAGCGGCAACAAAAGGCAAAGTGATGATTTCCTCTGCAGACAAGCTGTTGCGCAGTGGTCTACCATCAACGGTCTTGTTGGTGGTGACCAGTTTAATCTATGCCCTCTTTTAAGCTGCCTAGAAGGGACGCAAATTATCTTTTCTAGACAAGGACCTAGACCAATACGGGAGCTTGTTCCTTGAACTACTCAAGCTGACATTACTAATTGTTTTATTAGTTAAAATGTATGAGTTAAAACAAGAAAGATCTTATCATTAGAATAATAACTTTTAACTTCCTATATTTATTACTTACATAGATATATAAGATTATACTTTAATGACAAAATAATAAATTTAACGAACTGGCAAAGAAAATGTTTTATTGTGAAACAAAATTAAAAACGTTATTTTTGTAATAAATTTAAATGTTCAAGGTCAGTTGTAATCTATGTAAAACTTTTGATCGCAGAAAACTGGTACCTATATTTGTAATTCAGCTCGAATTCATAATGTTTGCGAATGTACACAAATGATGTTGAATAAATATTCCCGAATACATTTAACTGTGTAAGTTTCGTTAATGTATGTAGACATCTATATTTTAAACTCTTTTATTATGCGGCGAATCGATCATGGACCGTAGCGTAAAATGATCAGTATAATCATAACCATATTTAATTTTACTATAATTGGTATTTTGCTATCGTTATTCTCTGAACACCACTCCAAGCAAACGAAGTAGTAGAAAATTAATAACCCTGGATTTTTTTCAGGAACATGTTAGACTAATTAATATTTTTTAACGCCAATGAATTAAAGTTGTCGTATTTGGTTGTTGGAGATGATCTAAAATTCAGGTGGATTAAGGTTTGAAGACGTCAAATAATAAGACGTGGAAACTTGTTACTAGCTAGTCTTTATTCAATGTGTTGCAGTTCTAAAAACATATATTGTGTAGGCTTTGTTACCACAGACACGACAGACTATATAGATAACTATGATTGTTCTAAAAGTGATTAAAATTTGTTTGATACTGAAAATAAGTTTTCCGCATTAATTAGCGTAGCATACTAGATTTAAGTTTGGCCACAATTGACCTAACAGCATAGCCAAAGGACGGCGACGCACCTAAAACATCTATGGTGTCTTTAGGCTGCGATTGTCATTTACCATCATGAGAGCCGTGTGCTTGTTTCTTGTTTTTTGCCATAAATAAATATAAATCAAAATATCTAAATGTAAATGTACCGACACAACAATCTTTATGATTTGATAATACAAATTATCTTTGATAACACAAATTACTATCGTCTTTGTGGTCTAGCGATCCAAGTGTCGGACTTGACTTCATGAGGTCCTCGAGGACCTGGGTCCTGGGTGAGGCAACAAATAGAAAATGTGCTATAATCAATTTTGTAATAAAAAAATGTTACTCGAGATTGGATATGTGCTCGGTTGGCGATGGGCTTGCTACCTATCAGATTGTGGGACTTGGTGTCTTCGGCTAGTCGCGGGTGCCATGGTCGTACCTCTGCCTACTCCTTCGGGGATATGCCTATGAACTACTTATATCTATGAACTACTTAGTCTTGCCCCAAGTATATAAATAAATTTTGCCTGAAATACAAAAATATTAGTATTTTAATACTTAAACAAATTTAGATTTTATTAAAATTGATCCCACCATAGCGTAAGCTGAAACACGGGACAACCGGTTTACTTATGCACGAGTTTCAAAACCCAGCTTTAACATACGACGCACTATTTAAAAGCGATGGTTGTCTCGACAGGATAGATGTCTGCAAGTTCCCTATTTTGTGATACACAAAAATACTCAGAAATAGGTACAAACATACATCACACGAATGACGAGGATAATCTGTGTTGCCAAAAGCGGATGCTAACCACTTGACTAATAAGAAGGTTTAGGTGAAAAATTATAATATATAGCCCTCTCTTACTATCAGTACATACCAAAATGAAAGAAGACCATGTAATTTTGCAAAAAAAATATAAATTTTTTGATCAAATTAATAGAAATATTCAAAAGCCATTTTGTCAACAGAACGTTTCAATTATGATGTTAAGAGATAAAATAATAATAAATAACAGATAAATTATTTGTTAATTTTACACTGTGGTCCATTGCAATCAGGGATAGTAAAAGCATTGTATTGTGGTACCGTTTCATTGTGTATTCAAGGAAAACCTCACTGTTTTTAGTCTGTGCTGAATATTTATTAAGTTACCATATTAAAATATGTACTCATAAGTAAACTATTTAAACCCACTTTTTGACTAGAAAGATTCGTTGTTGCAGCAGATTTTTAAAATATTTTACAGGTATAGTAATAGAAAATCAAGAGCTGACCTGACGCTGGGGTGGTGAGCCTTTTGCGTGGGTAAATTTACCAGCTTCTCCTTTTTTATGGTTCCGTAGCCAAAGTCTACAAACGGAACCCTTATAGATTCGTAATTTCTGCCATTCTTTCCGTCCGTATGTCAGAGCCTTCAAACTTTTGTCCAAAACTTTAAGAGCTATGCTGTTGAAACATGGTAGGTACTCGTAGATGTAATCTGTGAACTGTGTCAGGATTTTAACACAAAAATAGAAAACAATACAAAATTTGTGTATTTAGTTCTAAAGCTCGGATTTTTTTTTCATCAAATCTTTCTATCCTCCACCACTGACCACCAGTGATGGTAGAAGTAGGTAAAACAGTACTGACTGGCCATGTTAAAACTTTAGAAAATAGTCTTAGATACGACGTTAGCGACAAAGAAATAATTCTAGGAAATTACTTTATAGACAAAAAGGTGCAGGTTTCGATCCTAAAGTTGTTTCTTTTCTTTCAGTTATCTCAAGATTTGGACAAAGGTTAACACTGAAATAAAAATAAGTAAAAAAAGATAATACTAAAATATCGGGAAATTGAAAGCTATGCCCGTTATAAAATATGTATTTTATTCTGGTATCTATATAAGTATTTCTATATATTACTCGATATCATTTTTTTGTAAGTTATTTAAGTTCCTTATGTTTAGAGTTAGATAAAATTTCTAGTTGTTTTTTTTTTAAATTAGTTATGTGTGGTAAGTATAAGTCTCTTAATAAATGTTTTCTTTCTTTTCTTTTCTTCTATTAATATTGTTGACTAACCCCCATGACACAAGCATACAATTTGCTCAGTTTTGGTTAGAAAAAAAATCTGTAACGTTGTACTCATTTAATAGTGTTACATAGAACTGTGTGGCTTTAGAAACTACAACGTAATCATTTATGAATGAATAAAAAAAATAACGCTGAAAACAGAGTTTTAACCCTGTGTAGCCCAAAGAGTTAGAGCATTTCGTCATCGAAAGACTAAAAAGCGCAGGTTCAAATCCCGTCTAAAGTGAATTTTTATTTTATGAGAGTACTTCCGGTACGATTAATTTATGTTCATCAAAGGTAGCGGACCAACACTAGTGACATAGTTTTTAAATATAGCTACTAAATACAGAGACATCTATTAAATATCAATGTATATTAGTAACAAACCATCTACGGTTTTAGGTTTGATATATATCTATAGATGGCAGGACGTTGTATATCGTCAGGAGATTTGTAAATAAAATATGAAATTTCAACGCTTCCAGGGATGTTGAACGAAACAAGCCGCTTTGTTCATTGTAAATTAAGCCTTATTTTATAAGGAGTAAAGAATAAAATTATTAAAACAGCCATTCTGTTACACAAGGATTAGATTTTAGACCGAGATATATTCAGAAAGCTATGTGTATTACACTCGCGGATGTTTAATACAAGAGAAATATTCTGATAAAATTATGTTTTTCACAAAATTAAAGTTGAAGTCGTCTTATCTAACACGTACAACTGTTTTCAAAATTAAAGTTTCAAGCAGTTTGATGCAACATTAATTTAAAAAAATGAAATAATTAAGTTCGCTATGTATTTTATTCACCTAAATCATATGACACTAGTTGCTTTAAATCTAAATGTTTTTAGACTTACTTTCAAATTGTACTGGTAATACCTTTTCACCATGACGTTATGTCAAGTGTCATGTGTCACTTTAAGTACCTAAACTTCATACAAAATTCGGGTTTGATATATATCTATGGAAGATTCGCCTCTTATTACATAGTATTTATATACTCTTTGGTTTCAAGATTGAGCATCGACACCGATCGCTTTCGGTTAGCATATTACATATCAAGAAAAAGTTTTGTCTATATATATATATATATATATATAAATGAATACTCACGGTTTATAATTCACGAATAATTGTATCACGACTGAATCAATTTTGGTAGTTCTTTTTTTGTTGTGTTGGATATTGTAAAGTAAAGGTTACGAGTATTTAAAATAAACTGTGAAAATCACAGGGAAAATGTGAAAAACAATGCTTTAATCCTGATAATTTGTTGGTAGGTGTTAATATAAAGCGATGCAAAGTTTGCAAGGAAGGCTAGTATAATATAAATTAAATCAAATGTTTTCCTTTTCAAAAGTTTTTCTCCAAAAAATTCTTAGAAAACAAACAAAAACCACGAAATGGTACTAAAATATACCAATTGTGTCATTTCTCTCAATTCTCTATGATTTCTATCAATCAAATAAAGGTGTCCTCAAAAGCATAAAGTGACAAAAACTACCCAAACCCGGTGACGGATCAGCCTCGTTAAACCAGCGCTCATCCTCGCCATTACTAGCATTTGGAACTTCTAGCACGAATATCTATCGACATCGACTAGTTACTTCGAATTACTCGATACAAATTAGTTGAGAAAAAATACACATTTCTATGTCAGCCTGGCAAACTTTCTGCAGTCTTAACATTTAATTAAAACAACTAGTTAATCCAGCTCCTAGTTGTTGTGGCTAAGGTTTTCATTAAAATAATATTGCGAATGTAAATTAAAGTGTAAGCAATTTTATTATTCCATGTGGATTATACTGCACATAGTGTCAAATTTGATTAAAATCGGTTTAATAGCTTAAGAGTTCATTGAAGACAAATAACTTGTGTAGTTTATCTATCTGTATTAACATTAGAAGCAATCTTGACAAAATGATTGAAAAAATGATTGAGAGCTGATAATATAAGTCGGCAAAGTCCCACTATAATCATTTTCTTTTTGATTAAAAATAATACAGTCACTGCACAAAAATGAATGCCAATAGAAAAACGTGGGTAAGAAAAACAAAAAAAAAGAAAGACGTTCTTCGATTTTTTATACATTTTCCATTAAAAAAAGGAATCAATAAACCTGTAAATTTATTAAGATAAAATAAATGTTTTGACAAATAAGTTATCAGCAGCCTATTGAATCAAGTATTTGATTTTAAATATCTTTATGCCTATATTCCGGAATAGGTACGCAGAGCCACAACCAAGGCACTTACAACAAACCGAAAACAAAAAGTCCCACGATGTAATACGTGACAAGCCTATCGCCAACCGGGCACATGTCTAATCCTAGGCAACGTTATTTTTATAAGAAAATTTAAAATACTCAATTCATTTTTTTTGTCGCCCGACCCAGGGATCGAATCCGGGACAAGAAGACAATTTGATTTTAGTTAGTTTTTTAAGTAAAAGTTTTCTAAAAATAAGATTGAATATAATCTTGCATATTTTAGGTATTTACTGACTCGATAGATATCCAGATTATAGAAAGAATTCGTTCGAGGAACGTCAAGTTATAATCTTATACTTATGAACTCTGTATTTAAACTGTTTTTGTATATCACGTACTATGTGGATGGAAATATAACAAGTATTACACCTCCATCCTCCTCCCTCTTTTTTCTTTGGCAAAACATTTTTAACCGTTTCTAGAAGTCTCAAGCACTAAAAAAGTATAAAATTGTAATTCTTCAGTCGAAATATGATCATAATGGAGGTGCGGATCAAAAAAGCATCCTTAACCTCTGAGTGGTCATCGTTATATTGATAGATGCGTTATTCAGCCGCGGTACCCATGTAACTTTTCATTTTTCATTCGACGATCCACTTACATTGAGTGCGAATCCAGATAGAGATTTCGGGGATAAAAATAGCGATATCTGACACTTTGGCACGAAGTATCTTTTTATTATAAGTATTTCAAGAACTAATTTCTTTATTCAAAGCTAATTCATTATTTCACTATTTTGCCCCGTGTTAGTCCGGGCTCCTTTGCAGAATAGACCATCTGCCTTCCTGCCAGGCAGCTCGTAAAAGGCGAGCATAGGCCTATAGTCACTAACACCGTGACATTTAACTAGGTGGTAAGGTTTTGCAACGACTCACCCGGATTGGTTTCACCACCTTACTATTCCTGCCGCCATAACTTCATGACGTGTTCCGGTTTGGAGGATAAGATAGCCGGTAAACTTACTTTTGCTCGAGGCTTAACATCGCGGCCTCAGGTTGGCAACGTACCATTACCACGTTTGGTGTCTCTCAGCGCCGTGAACTTCTTACCATCAGGAAATCCGTCTGCTTGTTTGCCAATATCATAAAAATAAAAATGAAATAAAAAATAATAATTGTTTAAGTACAGCCTCATTGGTCGATGGCTAGCGTACACGCCTATTTACATTGACCAAATGCGATGCTCAGGTTCGGATTCCGACGGGGGCGGGTATTTTGTGATAAACATTTAGATGTGTGTATTTCCGGGTCTGGTTGCTTATTTCTTCTGGTATGTACGAGTATTTAAGTATTTTTGTGTATTACTCTATCCGTAACACAAGCATATAATTTGCTTACTTTGGGGTTAGATCCAATTAGTATAACTTGTCCAGGGATATTTGTTTATTATTCATAGATTTATTCATGTATAGGTTAAGGTGTTTAATTGCTAAGAAAATATAAACTCTATAAATTAATCTAATTTGTTAAAGTGATAAATTTTAATTTAACTTACTTGAAATTTTGTTATGTAGATCTAAAATTGACATCCAACCAATAATGTCCTACAAGCGGACGATGTGCCACCATGTGAATGGTCGAGATTTCCGAAAGTATCTTCACGCCCATATCCCCGAAGAGGTAGGCAGAGGTACAACCAAGGCACCCACGACTAGCCGAAGACACTAAGTCCCACAATGTGATAGGTAGCAAGCCTATAGCCAACCGGGCACATTTCCAATCCCTACCAACATTTTTTACATTAGAAAATTGGAAAAATCCAATTTTCTTTGTGTTGGCCGACCCGGGATTCGAACCCGAGACCTCATGCAGTCAAGTCCAACACCCGGACCGCTAGACCACAGAGGCGATTTCCGATAGTGTTTAGTTAAACAAATATTCAATGACTGGTAGGGATGATACTTTGCCTATTACTGCAGCAACAATGACAGTGTCATGTTCAGGTTCGGTGGCCTATTATTCCGGGCTTAATAATAACAGGAAAGCGACGCACCTTTATCATTTATGGTGTCTATAGGCCGCGGTTAACTCTAACCATCAGGACGGGTATCCTGGGTATATACAAATGTAGATGAGTATTGGTACCTAGGGAGACCTTGGATGACATTCCACCATCAAATAGCTCAAACTCTCTGAAACCGGCGTGTTTGAATGAAAAGAGTGGAGTTAACTAGGCAGATCGTGACACTTCTTATTTCAAATAACTAATAAATATTCCTAGACAAGTTACAAAAATTGAATCTAACCACAAAGTAAGCAAGTTATATGTTTGTGTTATACGTGTCAGTCACCGATTCTAATACGCAGAAATACTTTGATAAATACCAGAATAAATATAATAAACACGCAGACCCAGATACGCAGACCACTAAATGTTCGTCACACAAGTGCCTGTCCCAGTCGGGAATCGCACTCGAGCGTCGTGGTTAGTCAGTGTAGTTAGGCCACAGTTACAGTTACAGTACTGGTCGCTAGCCACTCGACCAGGTCAAATTTATTTTTTATATTTTTATTTTTTTAGTTTTCGATATAAATTGTATCTTCACGCCGAAGACCTTCAGCCAAAGACACTAAGTACTACAATGTGATAGGTGGCAAGCCTATCGCCAACCGAGAACATTTATAATCCCGGGCAACGTTTGCCCCGTGTTGGTCCAGCCTCCTTTGCGGAATAGACCATCTGCCTTGCTGCCATGCAGCTTGTAAAAGGCGAGCATAGGCTTACCGTCACTAACACCGTGACATCCTACTAAGAGGAAGAGTTTCGCAGCGACTCGTCCGGATTGGTATCACCGCCTTACCTATTCCTGCCGCCATAACGTCGAATGCTTGCCGTTGACGTGTTCTGGTTCGGAGAGTTAGGTAGCCGGTAAACTTACTTTTGCTCGAGGCCTAACACCCCCGCCTCAGGTTGGCAACGCACCATTACCACCTTTGATTTTTATTAGGCGGCTTGAATTTCTTACCATCAGGAAATCCGTCTGCTTGTTTGCCTTCCATTATTATATAAGAAAACGTTATTTTTATCAGAAAATTAAAAATATACATTTTCTAATTTTTGATGTTGCCTGACTCGGAGATCGAACCCGGACGCTCAAAAAGTCAAGTCCGACGCACAATTGAGTGCATAATAATCCGTAATAAAGGATTTTTATCACATTAGTTGCCCCGACAAGCGTTGTCCCGTCTCAACTATATGTAAAAGAAAGCCACGTTAGTTACACTATTTATAACTCAAGAATAGCTGAACCGATTTTATGTGGAGGTGACTTATAACCAGGAGACTGACATAGAATACTTTTTATTCCGTTCGACTGAACGGAAACTAGGAAAATAATTTAAATTTTTCTCATACAAATTGTGAAACGGGTGGAACGAAGTTTGCCGGAATAGCTAGTATTGAAATATAACCTTGGTTTTTTATAATAAAGTTTTTCTGATTGTCATACAAAATATTTTATTCTAATAGATTGTAATATAAATAATTATTCTCAATTACTAAATTTAGTGCATAGTATAGAATCAATTGGCCCATGTGAATGTTTCGTGAGTTATTGATTTTTCTTTCCAAAACAGGATTTGACAAAAATGACACAAGAAACAAAAACGGGTTGCACTCCGGGAGTGCCGGCAGAAGTGAAAACTTGAATATTAACGTTGTGCATTTTTGATATTTTGGAATGGTTAGGGAATAATTTTGCAAGAATTGCTTTGATTATCAGTATGAAAGTACTATCATGTGGTTTTATGTGGTAGAATACAATATTCATTTATTGCGCTATCGTACACAAACATGACAACACGAACATTCGCGTAAGCATCCAGCGCCGTGTAAACGAAACAACAGGCGCAGGCGTACATTTTTGCTGAGCCGTAGAAAGAGAGGGAGATACTTACTCTCCTACGCTGCACCATCTGTTTCCTCTCTATCCATCTTATGAATGCACAAGCGCCCTGAGCCGTCTTACGAATTTTCGTCTTACGAAATTTGAGGTAACGTGTCCTGACGCAAGTTTAGAAGTTTTTACCCATTCAAAAAAAGTGCGCCACGCTGCTAAAGAAGTTTTTACTTCAAAATTCAAGGTCCAACTGTTCAGGCGTGATGACCAAGGCGAATATAGATTCATTGTTAAGAAGATAAGATAGAACTCCTTGGAACGTAAGAAATATTTCCCCAACTCAAATTACGGTTTGAATAACACGAAATACCCATCTACCCTAATTTAATCAAAACTTTTGACTTGCGAAGGGAACATTTTAAATGATAGACAGTTAACGTTCCACTGACAGAGAAAATAGGGTGCATTCAAACAGTCTTTAAGTACTCGTTTCAAGCGCCTTATTTTAAGAAACGATCTCATTAATTAAATAAATGTTCTTTAATCTAAAGTAATAAAACTTTTAAAAATTTGGTGAGGATTATTACTTGATATTGTATCTTTTATATTTTAATCGACTTCAATCTATCAACAGTTATATGTTAGACTGCTATGTATTTTTCTGTATGTTCATCGATTTCCCCCGCGTTTCTTAACCGTTTTCACTTTTGTTTTTATTTGAAAGAGGGTTCTTCCCAGTCTCACTGTGAAAGTGGGATCCGATGAATAAATGCCAGAAAAATGGAGGCAAACACATAATTTTGTTATACGTAGATGATCTACTTATTGAAATAAAAATTGCTTTTTTGCAGTTCCACTGTGATAAAGCTGTTTGAAGTAAGATAATATGTAAATAGGGTCCTGATGGCACAATATAACTTTCGCTTATAGACTCAATTTGTTTCACAGTGTATTGTTTTTTTATGGCGTGGAAAATGAGACTGGCGAGCACTAACGTTTTGGTTGCAGGATTGGTTAAAATGGTGGTGACAACGTGCAACAGAGCAAGCACTAACCACTTATATATTCAACATTATAAAAAGTTATGAAGCCGTCACCATCACGTCTGAACGGATAGACCAAATTAGTACTTTTGCAGTTATATGAGTTATTGTCAGACGGAGGTTCTTATGAAAAGAAAACCCGGGAAATGGAAAAAACAACGCTTCAATCCATACAAAACTGTTTAGCTATTAATGTCAAGCAAACAAAGTTCGCCAGATAAGCAAATTTTTAAATAAGATATTAAAACCTATATTCTTGAAACTTCACGCTTGGAATGGTATTAGGATCTTACCTATTCCTATCATCTATACATCAGTACTCGCTATTGCAATTAATGTCACTGAGTGGTAGACTCGTGCAAGGGATAGATATCACCAACTAACTTTTTTTACTTATCATGTAGATGCTTAAAAATATAAAGTTCATGTCTTATGTCAGGTAGAATAAGGTATTCAATAGTCAGATTATTTACAACGCGCCATTCATATATTTGGTGTAAATAGATTAAGTTTTTTGTGCTTGTTTGCATTATTCTTGTTAGTTTAGAAAACGTACATACTTTTGATATAGATATGATAGCGAACGAGTAAGGCAAGCAAATCTCTTAATGGTAAGAGACAACCTTAATCTTGAAGTGATTATCGGCCTAGATCTTAGGCTACTCAGGCAAAATATTTTATTTCGCGTTAACTTTACAAGAGGCACTTCTGACGTGTCAATGTAATACTCAAATCTGCCACCGGATCCATGATGCCACTCACTGAAAATATTTGGCAAAAAACTGAGTGGACTTTTCATTTTTTCAAGTCATCCAGCACTCGCTTAACTGAACTCGAAGACTGATGCTACAACGGCAAATTTCTACTGCCTAAATAAATCTAAACGTAAGCTAGTTGAAGGTAATTGTACTTAACGAACTGAAGGCAATCCATGTATGATGGTATAGTCATGTTTTATGTAAACCGGCAGACTACTTAAGCAATGTATCTATCTATCTATACATATAGAAATGAATCTTCATTTCGCGTGGTCATTGATGATGCCTGAACGGAATGTGCAATTTCGATAATTATTTTTTGTTGTGTAAAATGTTGTCAGGAGAAGGTTCTTATGAAACGATAAACCGGGAAAACTGCAGCGAAAATGGAGAACACCGTGTTTTATAATATTCAAACTGTGAGTAGATATCAAGCGTTATAAAGTTCACTCGGTCGGCTAGAATACAATAAAATCTACAATGGTAATATAGATAAATCAGCAAATGCTTAATGTAGCCGAAATAGATAGATGTGCTAACAGACTATGAGAGATAGCAAAGGACGTGGGTTTTGCTCTTTATTCTAGATCTCCAATAATAGGAAAACAAAAGCTTAGTATCTTTACGTCCGTATCACTGAAAATTTATTTAAAGTACTGTGCCTAAAATTAGCCAAGGAAAAAAAGAGTAAGATAGTGAACTTGGTCATCACCCCAAAATACGAGGTTTATTATATTTAAGTATCTTCAAGCCCATATCCCCGAAGAGGTAGGCAGAGGTACAACCAAGGCACCCACGACTAGCCGAAGACACTAAGTCCCATAATGAGATAGGTGGCAAGCCTATTGCCAACTGGGCACATTTCCAATCCCGACCAACACTTTTTTTTTATTTTTTTTTATTAGAAAATTGGAAAAATCCAATTTCCTTTTTGTTGGCCGACCCGGGATTCGAACCCGGGACCTCAAGCAGTCAAGTCCAACACCCGGACCGCTAGACAACAGAGGCGATATAATATATACATTATATTTTAGGTTTATTATAACCCAACCAGGTTTGTTGCTAGAATGATGATGATTAAATTTTACGGCATTGCTATCAAATTTGTCATTTAATTCCATAGGGAGCTAAACGCTTAAGGCAATGTTTGATTACTTCCCTAAATTGGATTTTAAATAAATTATAATATGACTAAATTTAATATAGGGTCTGACTAATACGATTAAGGTTGTTAGCATTAGCTAGAGGCAAATTAGAAGTACTGCAATATATAACGGTTAAGCGATCACGTTTATTATTCCTGCTGCCAATGTATCAGTACTCTTTTTTATTATAATATTGGAAGGCAAACAAGCAAACGGATTTCCTGATGGTAAGAAATTCACGCCGCCTAGAGACACCAAAGGTGGTAATGGTGCGTTGCCAACCTGAGGCTGGGACGATAGGCCTTGAGCAAAAGTAAGTTTACCGGCTACCTTACCCTCCCACCGGGAACACGTCAACGACAAGCACTGACGTTAAGGCGGTGGTACAAAACCGGATGAGCCGCTGCAAAACTCTACCACCTAGTCAGATGTCACGGTGTTAGAGACGGTAAGCCTATGCTTGCCTCTTACAAGCTGCCTGGCAGGAAGGCAGATGGTCTATTCTGCAAAGGAGCCCGGACCAACACGGGGAAACTCGTCATTATCGTAGTCGTTGCGGGAGAGTCGGTTAAGCGGTAGACTTACTAACTATTTCGTCTAAAAATTTTACAAGATAGCGACACAACTGTAACATATATAAGTTTATTGGCGACAGTTGTTTTTTTTAATCAGAAGAGACTCCCGATAGTTTTTTATTTTAACAAGCTTTTATTAGCTCGGTGATTGTCAATATATATTTGTAATGGAATATTAAAAAGTAATTTTTAGCCATTTTAAGAGGTTGGCTAAAATGAAAGCTTTACACACTTATCTAAAGTCAGGTGCCTCACAATTAAAAAAAATGAAACAATATTTTTTTTGTTTATGATATTGGAAGGCAAACAAGCAGACGGATTTCCTGATGTTAAGACATTCACGCCACCTAGAGACACCAAAGGTGGTAATGGTGCATTGCCAACCTGAGGCCGGGATGTTAGGCCTCGAGCAAAAGTAAGTTTACCGGCTACCTTACCCTCCGAACCGGAACACGTCATGACGTTATGGCGGCAGGAATATGTAAGGCCGTGGTACTAATCCGGACGAGTCGCTGCTAAACTCTACCTCCTAGTCAGATGTCACGGCGTTAATGACGGTGAGCCTATGCTCGCCTTTTACGAGCTGCCTGGCAAGGAAGGCAGATGTTCTATTCTACATAGGAGCCCGGAGCAACACAGGGAAAATATTATGATCAAAATCAAAAATCTCTAAAACCGAGGTAAGGTACGCTGCGTAAACTGCAAAACTAATAAAAATCATAAATCTCGGAATTGTTTCTTTTAAAAAGTTCTACAAAAATCCACGACAGCATATAGCTAGCTTTTAATTTTTTTTAAATTAGTAGCGGTTTTGATTAGTTTTTACGAAGCGAACAACATTTGAGAAGGCGTTTTTTATAAACGTGATGTCAATCCTTATCCAAATCAATATGTTATTAATTACAAGTATTTCGTTTTAAATTAAATTGTCCTTGGCATATTATCACTTTCCATTACAAATACAAATTACGACATTCATTCGTAGTTAAAAAAGAAATTCGATAAAATTTTTTAACTACAGTAAGTACTAGCCATGTCATGCATGATCCATAACGGGCGAAGGATCTGAATGTCAGCTGGCAGGAGTGTGTCCATATTTTACACATTTCTTTACGCTTTTACTAACGATAAAAATGTATTAAAAACACACAAAAAATTTATTTCCAAATACGGCGGTCTTACAAATAAGTCTTCAGTGGTCAGGGAGACAAACTGTTGAATCTGCACACAGTACGTGCAGTCTTTTTCTGAAACCGGCCATAAACACACGTCTGTCATACCGTCTAGAGCCATTATTATTAAAAAAATATCACTATATTATTAAAAAAAAGTATCTTCACGACCATATCCTGAAGAGGTAGGCAGAGGTTCAACCAGGGTACCCACGACTACCCCCCGAGAGCCCGAGCCTTGTCGTGGCGGGGGGGGCTGTGTAACTGGGGTCGAGTCGGGGCCCCGGAGAAACCAATACGGACCAGGAAGGGTGCTCCTCAGTACCCCTCTCTGTCCAAGAGGAGACACGAGGGAGGTGGGCCACCAATCCGGACGAGTCGCTGCTAAACTCTACCACCTAGTCAGATGTCACGGTGTTAATGACGGTGAGTCTATGCTCGCCTTTTACGAGCTGCCTGGCAAGGAAGGCAGATGGTCTATTCTACAAAGGAGCCCGGACCAACACGGTGCTTGGTTTAAATTTTTGTAAATCTTTTATTATAATATAAAATTGGGAACAGTAATCATATTATTAAAGATATTAACAAGCTACCCATGGTTTTTTAAAACACAATGTTTTTTTTCTAATTTTTACTTTTTTTAAATTACTAAAAATCTCATTTAATATCCTTTTTAAAACTCAAAATTGATGTCAGCAGTGCAGCTATATTAGGAAAGCCTGGTTTTTGTTTTGTTTTATCAAACAATTATCTACTTTATACATAAAAGAAAGGTAACAAAAGGAAAGGAATTCAATTGAAAAATTTCTTATTGTTTGGCATTAGCAACTACTAACAATTTGTATAAAAAATGAAAGTAGGTATGGTTTTCCCTATTTTGCTTTTAATTTTCCAGTTTTTTTTTATAAGAACCTTCTGCTGACTAAAGTCAACACAATAAAAAAGAACGGTTTGCACTCTGGGAGTGCCGGCAGAAATGAAAACTTGATTTTTTTATATTCATATTTTAATACAATATTCATTAATTGCACTATCGTACACAAACATGACATCCCGAACATTCGCGCAAGCGCCCTGCGCCGTCTTACGAATTTTCGTCTCACGAAAATTGAGGTCACGTGTCCTGACGTGAGTTTAGAAGTTATTACCCATTACATAAAAAGTGCGCAACGCCACTAAAGAAGTTTTCACTTCAAAAAATATTTAGCAAAATTGCTCCATTCATTCAGGCGTCATGCGATGACCACGCGAAATAAGGATTCATTTTTTGCAAATTACCGGGTTTAGTAAATAAGTAAGAAGTAAGTAGTTATACTAATAAATTACATAGCAGTATTGACTTGCGTGTATGTTTATTTGGAACAAAACAACGTTTGCACATTTTTAAATTTTAAATTGTAGACAGTAAGTTACTTTGAAATCTAAATATACATTCAAGGTGTAGTAATGACAGTATTAACTAATGATTGTCAAACAAGTTTTCATCCCTACGGGTGGATTAAGAGGATAGTCTAGGTAGGGGATTAATAAGACAGTGATTTACAAGTATCGTTTTAAACAATACTGCGCACTTATAAAACTATTATTATATTCCTTTTGCGAACTTATTTGTCAGTTGATAATTTCTGCACCCCACAATCATTTCTATTATCCCTGATGGTTGACTGAAACTGTGTTACATTAAGTCATCATTTTACAGTATTATTGCATGAAAATAAATAAACAAATAAAGACAAACATGCAGATAGATTAGAGTCCTTGTTACGGAAGAGTTTGTTTTGTCGTTCTTGCTCTTCACTGGTGAGTGTTGAAAGTGGTGGTAGTGTACGGTAATTATGATTCAATATAATATGTCTTTAAAATTAAATCAATGCGTTTTAAAGTTTCACATGTTTCGTGGGTCAAGTATATACAAGTGGGATTTTAAAAATCTATGATTCAATTGTTAAAATTAATTACTAAGCTCATAGTCATAAATGAAATAAGTACATTGTTTAAATATTAGTAAAATGTTTCCACACACCCAACATATGACAAAATATGTTCCTTACACATATTACGCCAAAAACAGCTTCCATTTCTAAACTTGGATTTCTTGTTAATAAAAATTTAAAATGACTAACTATTCTTTTCGAGTACACTGACTTAATAGTTACCCTATCAGCCTAAAAAATAAGTAATGGCCATTATGAACTCATTTAGTGGGGACTCAAAACTGTGGAGGTATCTATAGGATATAACTACCCGCGTTGATGGGTAAGAAAGAAATTAAATATTCGTTATAGGACTTAAATTCTTAGTAGGTCAAATGGTTAGAGTATTCGTTGGCTTGAGACAAAAGGTGACAGGTTGAAATCCTGTCTCTTTTGATTTTATTTCTTTCTTTAAAATTTATAGAAACTTAACCCAAGTACAGGGCAAGTGCAAAAATAAAAATACGTTGCTAGAAACGAAAGTCATGGCCATTATAAATGTGAATTTCATCTGTAACGATGATCTCTTTTAGTGGGTACTCAGAACTGTATATCTATAGGACATGACTACCCGCGTTAACGGGTAAGAAACGAATTAAAATTTCGCCACATGACTTGCATCCTCAGTAGCTCAAATGCTTAGAGCATTCGTCGGTTTGATACGAAACGTTACAGGTTCAAATCCTGTCTGGGGCGAAATTTTTTCTTTTTTTCAAATTTATATATTTTTATAGTTAATACCCAACCAATTTTGCCGTGAAATATTAAACAGGTTTCCGCTGGTACCTTCACGAACTTTCAAAATTTGTTCTTAGGCATACAAAATCATGCTAATATTAAAAGATTGTGAAGACAAATTTATGTTTGTTACTCGTTCGCGCAAAATCTCAGTTGCTTACCCCAAAAGTCAGTCAGCAAGCAGCACTGATGGCAAGAGGTAACTGCAGCCTAAATGTTGAATATGCATCTTAGATGTTGAAGGTGCGTCGCTATCTTGTGGCCGAGGTGTTAGGAAAATTTTGTAAGTCTACTGCCTGCACTTCACTCCGGCCTGGAACGGGAGATTGTCATTATGACGGCAGGGATAGAAAAGGCGGTGAATTCCTATCCGGGCAACTTAGCACCAGTACTAACAACCGGCTACTAACTGAATGTAAATGAAACTTCACAGCTTTATACCTTGTACAAAGACACAATTTATAAATATTATATAATATAATTTAGTATGAGAGTGAAGCCGCAGGTGCAAGCTAGTTTTATATAAATTAATGTCTAGTTTCTCTGTTTATATAGAGGCGAGTTCGCGCTAGACTATGTTCTTAATACAGTTATCAGGCGGTAATCCTGTTTCAGATTTCGTTTAGACAGGTTTAAAATACATTTATCTTCGCAGCCATTGTGTTTATTTTAATAAATTAGGCCTAGTACTATGTAAGTTTGACAGTTTTCATAAAGTTGATGTTTTAATAGTATCAGATTTTGGCACAATTAGATTATGGCTGTAAAGTAGTCTTATCATTGTCTTTTCCCTTGTAATTACCTCAAACTAAAAAAAAAATATGTTCGTAGAGGATCATCATCGTCATATCAGCCACAGGAGATCCACTGCTTAACATTGGCCTACAAAATTTTGCATCCAGCGGACCCCTGCAACTCTCCTCAGATCATCTGTCCATCTAGTAGTCATCTACGCTGCATAGGCCGATCTCTACTCCAGAGTCTTCCTGCCCCAGCGGCAATCGGTTTTCGAGCAAAGTGCCCTTCAATCTGCAAATTAGACAACTTTAGTTTGCCTTCGGATCTCCTCACTCCTGATTTGGACACGCAGAGAAACACCGAGCATCGCCCTCTCCATAGCACTTTGAGCGACCTTGAGCTTTTTTATGAGGCTCATAATTAAGGACCAGGTCTCTATTCCGTATTTTGTCTAGCAACACGCACTAGTTTGATTTTATAATATATAGATATAGGAAGAAAAAATCGTTTCTATACTTTCATATTATATATTTATTCGGCAAACAAACAAATTTTGATGTTATTTGAGAAAGTAGATCATGGATCACCGATGAACGGAATGGCACAGAAACGGAAAATAAAAAGTTTTTATTGACTATTTTTATTTTGTTTCTTTGCCAGAGAGAGGTTAAGCATTTGTGCGAGTAATATAAATAGTTTTATTTTTGGGACTAGGTGTTATTGAAATGAAAAAAAGAAAGATTTCTTACTATTATTTTTAATTTAAATCTTTAACAGAACTATCAATAAATAAAATACTAATTATATTTTTTATCATTTTGAAACATTACCTTTCAAATTTAGTTACAAATTAAATATTTATTTTTCCCACATCCTAACTGTTCTATGCCATAGGAATCAAGTGGCAAAAAACTCAAACCTTAATGATACTCTTTTCTATGTAAGAGGAGGAAAACGAGCAAGTGGATCACCTGTTAGAAAGTAGTCACCGCCGCCCACGGAAATCTGCAACACTCCTGGTGTTGCAGATTTCCGTGGGCGGCGGTGACTCGTGTGTCGACGTACGTCGAGTGCGATTTGGTGTTCTCTGTGGTGAGTGCTTCGACAAAGTTGGCGAAGGACGTGACAAGTGGTTTTGTTTCCCGTGTTCGGACTCTATTTGTGATCTGGTCGCGGAGGTGGGAGGTGGGAACTTTAGGTAGGGTTGTCACATGTAAAGAACGTGACAATTTATATTGTTTCCCGAGCTCTTCCTATAGTCGTGTGCTGGTCGCGGAGGTGGGTGGTGGGAACGTCAGTTAGGCTTGTCACATTAGCAAAATAAAGGCTTATTTTACATCTTTTTTAATGATACATTATATATTATAAGAGATTGGCATGAGGAGCAATTAATCCCAAGCAGTCTTATCTGCCAAATGTTCAGCAATGTTATAAATAACCCTTTTGATTTAATTTACATTTAACACATTTCTTAAATTTATTAATTGGAAGTTCTTTCATATAATTGGGAAGTTTATTGTAGAACTGTATACATAGGCCCATAAAAGAATGGCTTACTCTGTGGAGACGAGACACATGCACAGCAAGATTATTTTTATTCCTTGTATTGACACAGTGTATATCACAATTTCTTTAAAGTGAACTCGAACTTCTGTGAACATACATTAAATTTTCAAAGATATACTGGGATGCTACAGTTAGAATCTTGATTTCTTTGAATTTTTCTCTCAGGGAAACTCTTGGGCCTAGGTTATAAATTGCCCTTATGGCTCTCTTTTGTAAAATAAATATAGTATTGACTTCGGCAGAACTCCCCCAGAGAAGAATTCCATACGACATGATGCTGTGAAAATAACTAAAATAAACCATCCTAGCGGTTTCAACATCAGTTAATTGTCTCATTTTCTTAACAGCATACGCTGCTTAGCATAATCTAATTGCAAGTTTACCAATGTGTGGGCCCTATTGCAATTTCTTATCAATTGTTATTCCTAAAAACGTAGTAGAATCTATGAGGTCCAACTTGATCCCATTAAGTTGTACGTTGGTATCTACTTGCCTCACATTTGGCATTGAGAATTTAATACAATTAGTTTTTTTTTTCATTTCGTAGCATGTCCTTTCTCATTTTTACACCAATATTTTCCGCTAATCCCACTATGTCTGTAATATTATTTGTTCGATGAATATTCGTTTTCTTTTTCTAAGTTAGACCCATCACGTGCCAAGCATGATCATAAAAACACGCTTTACAAATCTTCAGAATAAACCTTTTCTAAGCTCAAGTCTAAAAGCAAAGAATATAGACTATTTCCTGTGATTGTCGGAACAAACACAGAAAGCACAATACGTTTCAATTGCCTACGTGAGCTCAAAGTTAGGGAATTTCTAACTTTAAGCTCACATACTCGTAAACTTTACGCGAAACTTACGTGAAAAGGTTTTACTCTAAAAAGGTGCATTACTACTGTAGAACTTTATGCAATGTCCATACTAATATTACGAGTGCAAAAATGTGTATTTTTGGAATTCTTTCACGTGGCAACAGAGTAATGTATGTATATGTCTGTGGCTTAATCATTTTTAAATGGATAAAACAATTTCAAAGCGGTTTTTTTTCTCTGAAAGATGACGTGATCAAGATGGTTCTTAGTTACAATACAATATGAAGGTTTTGTCGGAGATTGTTAAGCATTTTAAATTTTTGTTTGTTGAGGTCGGGGAAGTTGTATAGATGAATTTTAATGCCAATGTCACCTTTGTGGTCTAGCGGTTCGGCAGCGGACTTGACTTCTTGAGGCTCCGGGTTCAATATTCAATATTTTAATAAAAATAAACTTGCCCGAGATAGCATATGTCACACATACATCACATTGTGGGACTTAGTGTCTTCGGCTACACGTGGGTGTGCCTCTGCCTGCTTCTTCGGGGATATGGGGTGAAGATACTTTACTTTAGATTGTGAATGTCCGAAAAGTTTTCTGGGTTTCGATGCCTCGAGAAAAAGATAGTAGTAGCTTTTTCTTAATTAATCAGTTTTGTATACATATTAAGTAAAATTCCTCAATCTTATCAGTGAAAGTGCACAAGCCAAATCTTTTAAGGGCCACGGCCTACGGCCACTGCCTTGAAAATCATAGATGTTTTGGTATGTCGCTATCCAGTTGTTGTCGGTGCTAGGCATATTGTGCAAGTCTATTGGCTATCTTATCAACCGGACTGAAACATGACAGTCATTATAAAGGCAGGAACAGGTAGGGCTTTGGATCCCTTCCTGGATAATTTACTGCACAGCATTCTACAACATGTGTTCTTGTTGGACCCAACAAAGACCCATACAACCTGTATCTCGATTCTCGCAAGTTGCCTGGCTGGAAGGCAAATGGTCTACTCTATCTAGACCACCGGACCAACAGGGGAAAATTAGGTGGAGAGCAAACAGACGTCTTTTCTGATGGTCATAAACAGTGTTTGCCTATAGACAATGCAGAGTTGTTGTTATTACTGGTTTTATTCGCGGTATCTCAAAGTCGGGATTTTAGACTTCACGTACAAATTTACTGTCTACCATATACTCTCTAAGTAGGACCATGACATTGGTGACCATTGAAACTATGCGTACTTGTGGTAACTTTAGGTGTGCGTTAACCGCTAGACCAAAAGTAGTCATTGGTTAAGTCCAATCAAGTTTAATAGTAAAGTGAACAGGTTTCCTTTAGGACGTGGTAAATGTTTATGTTAATAATGACGTTATGTATTAAATGTAATAATAATAATATTATTATGATCAAATATAAGTATAATCAATACTCGAACCAACTAAAATGGCTCATATGTCGATAGTTTCTAGAAAGGAATATAGTTTAAAATAATTCTTACTTGAATTCTGATTCATTACTACCTATGTTTTCACCTCGGTCGGAAGATGAGAATAAAATAAAATGTCGATAAATTGGATTTAAATTTACTAACAATCTAAAATAAAATAAGGGCGCAAAACATATTCACGCATTAATTCAATATATTACGAATTTTGAATATTTAAACTATAAACTATTGTTATATGCTACACGTATGTAGTAGAGAATGGGTAATAAATCTTAGAGACATTAACTGCAGCACTTAATTAGATAGATCCGGATCAAGTAAGTACCGTTATAATTTGTCAAAGATTATTTCATAGATCCAACATTAAGTATAATCAATTTTAAATTTAAATTACTCTCACTGCATATTATAAAACAAAGTCGCTTCCGCTGTCTGTACTTACTTATCAGATCTTTAAGATTACGCAACGGGTTTGATGCGGTATTTTTTATAGATAAAGTGATTCAAGAGAAAGGTTTATACGCATTATGAGACAGAAGTTTGTCCATCCGTATGAAACTGAGACGGGCTGCTAGTTAAACATATAATAAGAAGATATACCAAATGTATAAGTACATATTTTTACCCGCGCAACAGGCAGAACATATCGATTGCTGAGAACTTATTGTTTCCAAAAGCCTGCTTCCAAATTTATCAATGTTTTCATACAGACACGTCGATTTTGAATTTTTTTGTAAAACCCTCGTATAAAACGTATTTTTATAAACCCTCATATAAAAATTTTCTAGAGTACCTGGAACCATCATCATATGCATTGTACCTATAAAATTTGTTTTGTTAATCTTTCATCTGTCATTTTATCGACAACACTGAACTAATAGAGCTCTTTTTCATTTTTCCTACATCACTTTAATTAGTTTATATTAAACATATTCAAGAATTCAATCTTGCTCTCTTTAATTTTACATATGCGAATACGATTGGCGGGGGTTTCGTAGATATAATGTATGTGATTGTAGTAACAAAGTGTTTAATCTAAGTTGTATATTTATGTCGTATTCACGTATACATGTATGTACAAAATTGCTTTAGCAATAACATCAGAAGCTCGCCTCTTGCATGTCTATATATAATTATATTTCCATTAATGATTTTGTGTAATATTATTAGTACTAACATGGGCTAACATTACATCTTACATTAATATGGATGGATGTAGGTACCCAAGGAGACCAAGGTTGACATTGTATTTCTGTCAAAAAACTCTTTAAAAACATTTTATAATTAATTTTGATATTTAAGGAATGGTAATGTGAAAAACTGAGAAATAATGTAATAATTTAGCAAATAATTGTACTTTTTTACTTTTAATTGTACTATAATTCAACAATTCGAATGTGGATGGATGTAGGTACCCGGCAAGAGCAAGGCTGACATTTCAAAAAAAAAAGTATCTTCACGCCCATATCCCCGAAGAAGTACCCAAGGCACCCACGACTAGCCGAAGACACTAAGTCCCACAATGTGATAGGTGGCAAGCCTATCGCCAACCGGGCACATTTCCAATCCCGACCAACATTTTTTTATTAGAAAATTGGAAAAATCCAATTTTCTTTTTGTTGGCCGACCCGGGATTCGAACCCGGGACCTCGTGCAGTCAAGTCCAACACCCGGACCGCTAGACCACAGAGGCGATTGACAGGCTGACATTTCACGATCAGATAAATCGGATATTATCCGAGGGTGGTGTCGAGAGTCTCCGAAACCAGCGTGTTTGTATGAAAAGGGTAATGGATGTGATGGAAGCCAGACAAGTTTGTCAGGATCATGAGGTCTGGCACTCGATACTCTCTGCCTACCCTTTGCGTGACTATATGTATGTAATATTACATGTAAGTCAAACAAGTTGCTGTATTAGTAAGAGTTAGAAGAACACCTAGAGCGGGAAAACTTTGAGTATCTTTACATATTAGCTCACATTGCTGTTGAAAATACGCATCTAGTTATCGTGCGAGTGAGCTGAATCTTTGGATATCTGCATTTTTGCATAGCATGATAATCTAGTGCTGGTATTATGCTGGAGCTGGTATAATCGTAACGTTGCGTTCGTCACATAGGCTAGGCTAACGTAGGCTAAGGGCTAGTATCTATTACTACCAAACATTTTTCTAAAATACTTAGCTCTGCAACATAATAAAAATATAATGGTAATTTTATAAATATTAAAATAAAACCCCGTTTCATGTCAAGTGATACGAAGTTTGCCAGATCGACTTGTATTCATAAAAAATGTAATTTTAACACCAACACTTTACCTAAATAAAGAAACATCATTTTATAAATGTACAGTGACAAA